>PITB01004894.1:0-106052 GCA_004024585.1 Paradoxurus hermaphroditus
TCTAGATACTACTTGGACTTGAATATATTTGAAATTTAAAATATTATAGTTAATTTTGGGAGTGAGTTAAGTTTGTCCTCATGACCTGGAATGACTTATTTTATGGCTTTCCAAACCTGAGCATGATTTGGAAAATATAAGACGCACTATTAATCATTGTACTATCAATCTTGATGGTGTTTACATCTGTGAAAAGTATAAAGAAAATTGAAATTTTCAACTCTAATCTCTGCTCTAGAAATTCCCTTAGAACTGACTTTTAGAACTTTAAGTGTGAGTGCTTTATATAGCTAACAAACTATAAGTTCAAGTCTAAAAAACAGACTGGACGTTAGAGTAACAATATCATCTGCCCCCATATGACATTCCATTTATTTAACTGGCCAGGAAATCAGAGTAGGCAATGAGGTCTAAATCATAGCAAATGCCAAATCCCCAAACTACACTTTGTGAAACATCACAGTAAAGATATAATCTTATTTTGCTTTGAGCAGTGAAGTCTGGCCTTAATACAATTGGTTTCCATACATTAGCTTCTATCTTCAAATGTTGTCTCTGTTATGGTAGAGATGTTGGTATTTTGGGTAGGTAGGTATAATTTTTGTTAGGAACAGGAGAGGGTAAAATCTTGTTGTATTTTAAGATATAGCTCTTCCCCTGCATTTATTTTCTTTTAGGTCTTTTAGCTCAGTATTTGGTGCATAGTAGAGCTGTTGTTTCCTAGCTACCCATCCAGAAGTTTGAAGCTTCCAGAAAAATTATGCTCCATTTTCTTTTTTTTAAAATTTTTTATGTTTATTTATTTTTGAGAGAGAGAGAAAGAGAGAAAGAGAGAGAGAGAGAGAGAGAGAATGTGAGCAGGGGAGGGGGCAGAGAGAGAGGGAGATACAAAATCCAAAGCAGGCTCCATGCTCTAAGCTGCCAGCCCAGAGCCCAACACAGGACTCAAACTCAGGGACTGTGAAAGCATGACCTGAACCTAAGTAGGATGCTTAACTGACTGAGCCTGCTTCTTAAGGGAGCAGTATCTTTAGAATCGTGTAGGATTCTTATGCACGAGATATTTAACTATTTTTTCAATTATTTATTAAATAATTTATATCAAGATAGAGATTTATTGTATACTTTGAATTATAATTCAACTTTTTTTTTTCCTCTCTCTAATTGGTCTAGCTTTGACCATTGGGAGTTTTTCTAGTCATATCCTTTGATATGCCTATTAATTAAGGTGGTGGTTATCGTTGGAGTACTGCCTTACCTTCTGGCACCATAAGGTACTCCAAGTTCATCTTTTATGTTCTAGACCCCATTCCTAAAATCAGCCATTTCTCTAAGGTCCTTTAATTTGAGAATTATATTAAAAACCAAGGTTTGAGGGGCACCTGGGAGGCTCAGTCGGTTAGGCCTCCGACCTCAGCTCGGGTCATGATCTCATGGTCTGTGAGTTCTAGCCCCACGTTGGGCTCTGTGCTGACAGCTCAGAGCCTGGAACCTGTTTCAGATCCTGTGTCTCCCTCTCTCTCTGCCCCTCCCCCACTCATGCTCTGTCTCTCGCTGTCTCAAAAATAAATAAACATTAAAAAATAGTCTCTTAAAAATAAACATTAAAAAAAAGAGTCTCTTAAAAAAAAACAAGATTTGAGTATTGCGTAAGCTTGCTGCTACTAGAAGAGTCATTGTCTCGAGGATCTCTCAGAGACAGAGCTTGGAAAATATGTTAATACTCAAAACTGCATTTTATAAACTGCACTTAATACTTTGAAGCAAATGTCACTACGTATGTTTGGCTCAGACTCGGTGAGAATTGTGTCACATGAAGGTGGGCGGTGCACGGACGCACTGTTCTATCGGCAGCTCTGGCAAAGTTAATACTAGCATGGTCTACACCCACAATCAACGTGTGGTGGTTCCAGTCCCAGGTGCGGACTGAAGAACATCCGGAATTCGCCTCGCCCATAGACGTTTACTTACGGATCAATTCCTCCTGAAGAACTGAGGGCTGTCTCAATAGCTTCTGTGCAACGAAAGAGAAACCACATAGAGAAAAACTCACATGAAATGAAAACAGGGATGTTCTATCTACGACTCTCATAGGGTTCTTATCAGCCACATTTTGGGCTAAAAACCTGAACGTTTGAATCTAATGAAAAGTCATCCAAAGATGATTTACTTCTATTATGTTTAATGGTGACCCTCATATTAATGAATAAATGAAACCATCATGCTTAGTAAGGTAATTAAATGGCAAGTATATGAGATATTTTTAATATTTTTTTAATTGGAGGTGCAAAAGATCTATACCCTTAACCATTAAATTAGGTAATATTTTAAAGATATATTTTCCCCTACAGTGAGTTTTTAAAAATTATTCTTAGTACTTTTGATATTATTTATAATGTTCTATAAGACATTGGAACCTGAATGCACTCTATGAATTCAAAAAAAAAAAAAAAGATTTAAATAAATGAGAAATTCTGCTTTGGGTCAAAATAGATTAAGGAGAACAAACTGAAACATTTTTACCCAATATCCAAGAAGATAAATATATAAAACACTAGTTTATAAGACCTAGGATATAATCCTCAGAGATGGTGCAAAAATTAAGTTTTAATTTAATTTAAAAAATCTTATCCCTATGACTACCCTAACTGGCTGTCTTGAGAGTTTTTAAGATGTAGCTCATGGAAAAGGGAATCAGTGGAAGCCTCCTGATTTGAGGAGATGAAGCTGAGAGTCCAGGACAATCAAAATGGCTCAAGTTTTCAGAACTGAATACTAGAGAGAAGAGAACTAACTACACTGAGAACTGAAGAGATTCATAGAGAAACAACTATGCATATGCTTTTGCATACAAATCAGTGCAAGCACATGAAAAACACCGCCACATCTTCTGTTACTAAGTTCTTCACAATGCAAGAGAATAAGTATATGCCGGAAAAGTAAACTGTTTTCAGAGAGAACTTTGGTTCCATTTAAGACAACAGAGTCTGAGGGAAAGACTATTGACCAAGAAGACCTTAATGTTTCCCTCAGTTTGATTATAGTTTAGACAGGCTTCTTCCTGACTATTGGCTCTTGACCTCTCTTTTCCTAGAGCATTTACTTTAGAACACCTACAATTCTAATTTTTTTCTCTATTTGAGATATGAATCTTTACAAAAGCCGCCTGCAGTTGTACAATCTAGGGATGTCTTCTCAAAAACCTGAGAGCTATCCTTCTGAACAGTCATCTTCAGAGAAGAAAACGCCCTTATTTCTCACCCCCTATAGAAGGGCTGGAACCTACTTTCCATAGGTGCAAATTAACAAACACAGATGATCTAATCATGGAGAAAAACATTTACAGGGGCACCTGGGTGGCTCAGTCGGTTGAGTGTCCGACTTCGGCTCAGGTCATGATCTCACAGTCTGTGTGTTCGGGCCCCATGTAGGGCTCTATGCTGACAGCTCAGAGCCTAGAGCCTGCTTTGGATTCTGTGTCTCCCTCTCTCTCTGACCCTCCCCTGCTCATGCTTTGTCTCTCCTGCTCTCAAAAATAAATGAAAATATTAAAAAAAATTAAAAAAAAAACATTTACAAACTCAAGAATAACTCAGTATGTTCAACATACCTCCTTGATCACACACCTCAGTCACATTCTGTAGTCACTTTTCCACTGGCTCACCTCAGCCCTTCAAAACCTTTCTACCTTTTGTTTCTACCTGCACCTTTTAATTTTTTTCCATTGCAAATTTTGCTTTGATAGTATTTTATCTGAGTGTTTGCTGGCTGTGCACTGTATTTTTGTTTACAAGCATATAATGGCCTTACGGAATTGCATGCTGGAATGTTTAGCAAAGTTAAGAAGCAGAGGGTAGATTGACCAGGGGAAAGGGAGTATGAAAAAGGAAAAAGGTTTGATTATAGTGGAAGATAGATAGCTCAAGTGGTTACATTTTGTGATGTGAGTCAAAATAACAGCAACATGGGTCCTAGTAGAATGAGTTTAAGGTTTACAATAGAACAGTTTCCAGCAGAATGTGGTGAACGTGAAGACAAACTCTTCCCCAGAAGGAATCTGTTTTGACTTCCTTGTTTGCATTTTTAGAAAATGACTCATCAGCTTTTTCTGTTGACTGCAAGGAAAACTTCTTCTTGCTTGGCCAAGGACCAAATTTGTCACATGTTTATAAAGATTTAAAGCCTGAATTATTTTGTTGTTGTTGTTGTTGTTGTTCATTTGTTTTTACAACCATGATCCCTATTCTAATTTGGTCCACTATTTAACTCTGTATGTCTAGTTTTCTTAACTATCGTTTGGACATAACATGAGAAGAGGTTGTCAGGGTCGAATGAACTATTAGATGCAGAATGCATAGAACAGTATCTAATTTAGTGTTTTGTAATGATCTGTTAATATTAGCCTTATATTTTTATTTTTTTAAATTTAATATTTATTTATTTTGAGAGAGAGAGAGAGAGACAGAAGGAGTGTGAGCAGTGGAGGCACAAAGAGAGAGCGAGGCACAGAATCTGAAGCAGGCTCCAGGCTCTAAGCTGTCAGCACAGAGACCAATGTTCAATGCTTGAACTCATGAGCTGTGAGATCATGACCTGAGCCAAAGTCATACTCTCAACTGACTGAGTCACCTAAGGCGCCCCGGTTATTAACATTATTAATGAATGTCCAGGAAAATCAGGAGCTGTGGGAGACAAATTTTTTACAGTGTTTTTGTTTGTTTGTTTTGTTTGTTTGTTTTCCCTTAGTAATTCAGAAACCAATAGGATATGGACTTTTACTCCTTCCCCCACCTCATGCCTTACATCTAAACTTTGAATAAGATTTCTAAATCAGTATTTGTATACGAAATCATATTACCTACTTATTGTTTAATCAAGAAGTAGCCTGTTTCACTTATACATTGAATAAAAATATTACTTCATGTGCATTGCACAGAAAAAACTGTCTGTGCTTTTTCCTTTTCTCAATGAGGTATATTGAAACCCTAGATAATTTTGAAGCATGAAACACTAAGGATGGCTGTTTACATTCAAATAACAAAAACAGCTGGTAAATAAATCTTGATGAATTATGATACTGGAAGATAGACTATATCTGCAAAAATGAGGTTTCATTTTCTTTTTTTCCCTTAAATAAAATATAGTAAGTCATAAGTTTGTTGCAAGTTAATGCAGTCTCCCTAGTTCATCTGTGATTCATATAGCGTTTTACGTTAAATCAGACACAGACAGAAACAGAGTTTTTTTTTTTGATGTGTTGTTATTCTGTGTAATAAAAAACCTAGCAAAAAATGATCCAACCAAAAATATAGCTTTAATTTTGATTCACTATAAACTCATATTATTTCTAGAAATCTCTATGATCAAGAAAAAATATGTTATTTGAATTATTAAAGTTAAGTTGCTCTGGGTCTATGATCCATTTTTGTATGTCAAAAAATAATCAATTGTTTAAACATGAACAGCCTGGTATCTCCCATTGTGTCAGTAAATATATTTATTATTGAGATCATAAGAAAACTGTTTGTATAAATTCAGCATCGTTGTAGAAGCTATATAAACTTACTAGTCTCTGAGGTAAGGTTGCAAAACAAAAAATGAATAAAATGATATTTCTAAAAACCTTATGGGCTTTTGCCTTGCTGCACCATTTAAAATGGTTGCATTTAAATGCTCAGTACATTCCAAGATCACTACAGTTCTCTCAGCTACAATTAACTTCTCACTTTGGCTTCTGACATCTTTCTTTTATGCCTTTTATATTTCTTAACTTTTCAAAAAAAATGTTCAAGGAAGAATCAGTGCAAACTATAAATTACCTTGTTCTGATTCAACTAAAGGAATCAGCAGGTACTGATCATTTCAATCCAAGAAAAAAGATGTGTAATTTGTATGCATGTGTGTTGGCATGCCATTGTACCTCTATTTAGGGCACGTAACATGGATCATTGCATTTGAAATATTCTGTAGAAGTACTTTAAGTAATCATTATAATAAAATAAAGCTTTAGAAATGTGTCTAAATAGACATATTGCCCCTTACAATTGAAGCTTCATATTATTCAAGCTTCAAATTAATATCTTTGCTCTCAGATTTAAGGACGAAAATGTAGGAACAAGATGTAGAATGGGGATAAAGTAACGTTTTCTGCTTTTAAGTATTTTTGGAGTATTTTTTTTTCTTTGTGCCTTTTTTTATGTTGTTGGTTGTTTAAGATTTATTTTTTTGTTTACTTTTCTTCTCATACAATTTTCAATTGTCGTAGCTGGGTAACTTTATTCTTTTGTTTTCAGCTGATTGTTAATCCTCAACATCGGTAATTTTCTTAGTCTTAATCTTAGTTGTTTGTCCAAAGCACAGTCTCATCTCTCAGCCTATCATCATAAGTATTTGTTTTTAACTAGATACTTCAACACTTAATATACTTCTGTCAATGTAGAGGACATTTATATGTGCCATCATTCGAATACCAAGACATATTGATTTTACATTGGTTATATCATTATGGGAACTACTGATATTCAGCTTTGAATCACAATAGTATTACCAATTAGTCACATAAACTTTTTATGTCATTTGAAGAAAATCAGACTACTATAATATTTGAAGACGTAGTTAACAAGAGACACAAGATAAACATAGTAGGTTCTTGAAATCTGAGTTTATTTCTTACTCCAGAACCCAAACTAAGAAGAACATCCAATATTTACATAATACTTGGAATCTGCTTAAATATTCATATCTTAGTATATATTTCTACTATATTGTTTTGTTTACCAAACAGGTTTTTCCCTGTGACTTGGATCATTACAGCATTTTTAAATGGAAAGGAATTTATCTTAGGTGACTCTCTTGCAGTCACAGCCATGTAATCCCCAGGAATTCAAATGTTTCAGATTAACTACCCTGGGAAACACAGAATTTTACTGACTGTCTTCAGGCAAGGGAAACACACCTTCCAGAAGCTTCCATTTAATCCCTATGCCATTATATTGTGGATTCTACTGGTCTCCCAGAGGGAGGATGCCGAGACCCCTTGGTCATATCATCTGTTTTGGGAAGAGCTTAGTTTGCTACCCTTTGGGGAGTGTTTGCATTCTGAGAAAACTTTTGTCTGAACCTGCCTCTTCCATGTGCTGTCTGTGGCTTCCATTTCCACTTGGGAGCAAGGGATGCACAATGTAACTTTACTCTTTGGGGCCAAATTCATTTCCTCGTGTGTTAAATTGCTTTATTTCTCTCATCTTGATCTTGATCATGCCCACTTAACAACAAGGATTCGAAGCATACTGTAAGTATGGGTACCTCCATGACCTTTGCGAGAGCAGCTTCCTTCCCAAATTTTTGTACCAAAGTTTCTAACTCAATTCTTTTTCTTTTTTCTTTCTTTCTTTCTTTCTTTCTTTCTTTCTTTCTTTCTTTCTTTCTTTCTTTCTTTCTTTCTTTCTTTCTATTTTTTTAATTTATTGTCTAGTTAGCTAACATACAGTATAGTCTTGGTTTCAGGAATAGATTGTGATTCATCACTTACATGCAACACCCAGTACTCATCCCAACAAGTGCCCTCCTCAATCCCCGCCACCCACCTTCTCAATACCCCAAACGCCCTTCCTTCATCAACCCTCAGTTTGTTCTACATATTTAAGAGTCTCTTATAGTTTGCCTCCCTCCCCATTTGTATCTTCTTTTACTTTCCTTTCCCCTATGATCTTCTTTTAAGTTTCTCAAATTCCACATATGAGTGAAATCATATGATATTTGTCTTTCTCTGATTGACTTATTTCACTTAGCACAATACTCTCCAGTTCCATCCACCTTGTGGCAAATGGCAAGATTTCATTCTTTTTCATTTCCAAGTAGTATTTCATTGTGTGTGTGTATGTGTGTGTGTGTGTGTGTGTGTGTGTGTATATGCATATATATATATATACCATATCTTCTTTATCCATTCATCAATTGATGGACTTTTCAGCTCTTTCTGTAATTTGGGTATTGTTGTTAATGCTGCTATAAACATGGGAGTACATGTGCTCCTATGAATCAGCACTCCTGTATCCTTCAGATAAATTTCTAATTGTGCTGTCGATGGGTCATAGGGTCATTCTATTTTTAATTTTTTGAAGAATCTCCATACTGTTTTCCAAAGTGGCTGCACCAGTTTGTATTCCCACCAACAGTGCAAGAGGGTTTCCCTTTCTCTACAGATATGTCAACATCTGTTGTTTCCTGAGTTGTTAATTTTAGCACTCTGACTCAATGTGGTTGTAATTTGTATTTCCCTGATAATAAGAGATGTTGAGCATCTTTTCATGTGTCTGTCATCTGGATATCTTCTTTGGAAAAATGTCTATTCATGTCTTCTGCCCATTTCTTCACTGGGTTATTTGTGTACTGGGTGTAGAGTTTGATAAGTTCTCTATAGATTTTTGATACTACCCATTTATCTGATAGGTCATTTGCAAATATATTCTACCATTCCATTGGTTGCCTTTTAGTTTTGTTGATTGTTTCCTTTGCTCTGTAGAAGCTTTTCACCTTAGTGAAGTCCCAATAGTTCACTTTTGCTTTAAGTTTCCTTGCCTCTGCCAGATTTATAAATCCAAAGAATACTGTCAACCTCTTCCATTTATGTCACAGGCAGGAACATCATCTACTTCTAGAAAAACAAAAAGAAATTAAAAAAAACAACTATTTGGGGGTGCCTTGGTGGTTCAGTCAATTGAGCATCTGACTCCTGAATTCAGCTCAGGTCATGATCTGGTCATGAATTGAGCCCTGCATGGAGCCTGCTTGGGATTCTCTCTCTCTCCCTCTTTTTCTCTTCCTCCCCTGCTCACATTCTCCTCTCTTTCATTCTCTCAAAATAAATAAATACAAATTCAAACAACAACAACAACAACAACAATTTGGTTATTTAACATTCTAATTGATTATTCAATTTCTAATACATGGGAATTAAGTGGAATTAAGGATGGTCCTGAAAATATTTTTATTCAGAAAATATTCAGAGTACTTTGAGATATTCAGCTCTTTATATTCTCACATATCTTTTATCCAACAATTCCATCAGGTGAGGTACATTTAACCCATCTGTTTCAGGATTTAGACAAACTGTCTAAAGGAAATTTCCATTAACCTGTGGAAATACTGCATTGTTACTTAAGAAACTCTTAAATATTTCAACACTGATTTTAACCAAAATTACTTATACTACTTTTACAAAAAATAAATCTAAGGCCAACTGTATTATACATAAGATGAAATATTTATCACACAGAATTCTTACAGTAGTACACTAACTTAGAATTGTTTTCTTCTTTAGCTTTCTCAGAGAATGTTAATAGAAACTAGATTTTTTTAACTCTTCCCTCATTTCCATATCTTCATCTTTTGCATTTATTTCTTTTTCTCTTGTAGAATTCCTTTATTGTCAACAACTTTCAGAGACTTGTCCCTATTCTTCACAAAGACAGTCTTTGGTTGGTTCATTTCACCAGCAACTCTTTTGTATCCTCCACACTTAAGGATAGTTGGCTATAAGCCTAGGGAGTGGTATTCTGACAACCTATTGGAGATTCTGACATTTAGGTTTGTATATTACTTTCCTCGTAAAAGTGATTATTTTTTTCCTGGTATATTTGTTTTCACGTCCCACTACCTCAGTCTTCACATTGGCTGAGGGATCTCTGTTAACTCTGGATCTTTGGTTTCTACCTCTTCCTTCAGGCCTTTGTTGAAGCTAGACTTTTCATAAAGATCTTTCTCTCCTGAACCATAGACATTTTTAAGGTTTTATTTTTTTCTCCTTTAGAGGATCTCTATCTTAATTTCACCATTTGGATTAATTACCCCAATGACCACTTGGGATATTACAACTCACCTCCTGCATTTTCTTATTCCAATGAAGTGCTATTAAACAGCCAAATACATACTGACTTGAGATTTTAGAAATTGATGAGCTCTTCTAGGAATTCCTTTCTAGCTGTCATGCTTGATACTATTTTCCAGTCTAACTGCATCTTCTCTTTACCAGAGACCTCACAGACAGTTGCTCACACTTCCTGTTGCTTGGCCAAATATTGACTCCCTACCTATATTTCCAATCTGCAGCAAGCATAACCCTTCAAGGTGAGTGTAAGGAGAGAAGGCAATGTAAATATCAGCTGCCTAGATTGCTCTGAACCAGAACACAAAGCACCAGGTGAAGAGTATCCACTTCTTTCCTATTTGGGTCTTTGAATTCTAAGCTTTCTTTCCATGCATCAGTGCCTATTAAATTAATCAAAGCAGCATGGGTATTTACAAATACATGATTTATTACCTAGCACTGACCTAAAACAAAGAGGTAACCTGTGTATCTGGCAAGAAGGTAGAGAGGTGGAGGGATTGGGAAGGCGGGAGGCCTCTCTCTTTCTATAATATATTAGTTATGTTCTGCCTACATGACCTTTAGCAGAAAAATCCTCCCAAATTTCTCCATGAACACTCTCCAAGGAAAAACTAACCAGCCTAGTATGGGTCTTACTTGCTATTTACTTCATTTATCTCTGTTTTTATCACCATGATATTACTAGCATACGGTGGTGGTTCTGTTGCCAAGGCAACTGAAATGTTTAACTCCATTTGTTATAATCCCTACTGAGTTCTTGGCTGTCCTCACTGTTTTTTGTTTGTTTGTTTATGTTTTTTTTTAAAGAATGAGACCCATTCCTTATTTTTATGTACTTTATTAGCTAATTTTATCTTTACCTCTTCACCGCAGTGTTGTATTCACTAGCATTCAGGTCTGATAAACCATGCAGTTTCTCTAACATACACTAATTTATTTACTTTTGATCATACTTCCTCCTCAATGCTTTCTGTCTCCTTCCCTCCCATACATATTTCCTTCAATGATTAGTTCTCACTCATAAAAAACACGGATTATTCACATTTAAGGAATGAATAAAAGAAGAGCAATAAATGCGGAATGTGAAGGGGTAGTCAGAGTTTTAGAAGGTAAATCAATAAGGCAATGGATCTCAGGCAAGGGAAAGGATTAAGAAATCCACAAGGTTCAAGTTTAGAAATAATAGAGACAATTAAAGAGTGTGCTTAAAGACAGGAGGAAATTGTAATAGAACAATTTGAATGTTAAATCCAATATGCTATATTTTTTTCAATTGGCCTATGTGAGAATACATCTGGATAAAAAAAGAAATCAGCCAAACTATGTTGAATTTGCAAGTGATTACTTTTAAATGTCATATACATTGCCATCGCTTGTCTTAAAATAATAAAAGTTGCATCTTTTTATCCTAATGTTGTCTGTTGAGTAGATTATATATGTGTAAATTTTCTTCCTGAATTTTATGGAGGCAAAACTTTGAGTACTTTTGTTTGGATTCTTGATATGTGTTTTAAATATTTGTTGTGCAGGATGTTTTTTGTGTTTGTTTCTTTGTATCATCTTAAAACTGAAATTTGTATCGTCACAAAAGTGGAAGAAAGTACAGATATCCAAAAGTAGATAACTGAAAGTGTACAGAATTCGACTTTATGCCAGAAAACACTTAAATTTTGAGTGCAGATGCATTAAGTATTATGCATTTTTGTACAAAATTTGATCTTCTGGTAAATATGTCATATCTGTCTTTTTATACATATTAGTAATTATGAACATGTTTTTCTAACATTAAACATGTTATATAATGATTTTAGTGGCTTTGGGATATTTTATATTATGGATATATGAGAATGAATTTAGAAATTCCAATATAGGATATCTTTATAATCATGAAATAAGTTGGAAGTTATCAATCTATTTTAAAACTAATTCCATATACAAATTTAAATAATTAGCTAGGATACCTATACCTTAGGAAGAATTTTTATAGACTATTCAGTACCATCCTCATTTTTTTTTAAATCCCAGAATATCTATCTGTTAATTTAGATAGAGATGCATTTATTCTCTTTTGTCTATTCTAAGGACACTCCTTCTATTAATCAATGCAGGAATTGCAAAGGCATCAATGCAGGAATTACTGTCTCACTTATTCAATCAAAACAGGGAGGAAATGTATTGTATTTATTCAATTGAAATAAATGGCAGAGAAGGGGAAGATAAGTGAATTGGTCTATTACAAAATCTTTAGAATAAGAAATTAACATTGAATTGCATATGTATTTTACTTTTAGTGTGCCAGAGAAACACAGAATTGAAATTTATATCTCAGAAGGTCTATAGGAATAGGAATTGAGTCATTTACTAAATTATTAAATTGTACTCTAAATCATTAGTTTAAAATTCTGTTGAATTAATCTATGCTATCACAGGATTCTTTCCATATTAATATTCATTTTGGTCTCATCCACAGTTTCTGAAGGTTATAAAAGGATTAAGAATGACATCATAAGGGGACACTTTGTTTTCTTAAAAGTTAGTCTATACACAGGGCAGAACTATAGGCAAAGCAGGAAAAAGACATCACTACTTTGTATACCCACATTATAGTGAGTTCTTGTCTCTAATTCCTCTGTGACATGAGATAGTGGGAAATAACGTCTAAATGCACCTGTGTTAATGAGATAGAATGATGTTCATTTTATTCCTTGTCTTGTCTTATTTATTTATTTAAACTACCTCTCTTGGTTACTTGGTTTGACAAGGGGTGAGCTTGATGTGAGAGAAAATAAGTCAGATTTATAGCTATTTTTTTGATATCTTTGCATATAAAAGATGTTGACTACTGGTTATTAGAATTTTCTTGAGTCCGGAAAAGCCATAGAGCTTTTCTTGAATGCCCCATAGATAACCACTTTCAAAATACCTAAAGCTGAGCTCATTACTGTTCTCAAAATGTACACTTTTATTTCCCATGTTGGTGAATGATACTATCACTTAATTAAAGCCTGGAATCTTCCTAAATACATTTAGATTACCTCACTAGATTTTAAACTGGATTTCCTGGCCGATTACACTCAAGTCCATTCTATTATTATGGCATCACATTTCTAAAATTCAAACCCATTCATAATATTCTCTCGTTTGAAAGTACTAATGATGTCCCAATATTCAGAGATTACACTTAAAATTCTTTGACAAATAAGCACCTTCATTATACGATTTTTGCTTAAGGTTTCTCCTAGTCATCATACATACTTGTTAAAATTATGCTGAGCTTCTAGTAAAAAGAACTCAAAAGCAGATTTTTTTAACAAATTATCAATTTAATTCTCACAAAAATTAAATTCAACTATCTGAATCTCAGGAACTGGTATGGAAAAGAAGCCAAAGGTTATTCTCCTTCTTTAAGGATTATTCCAGATGGCATAAAACTGATCTCCACTTGCATATATTTGGCCAAAACTTAGTTATGTGGCTCTATCTAGATTTATAGAAGGACTAGACATTCTTGTGATTAAGAGTCAGAGAGTATTAATAGAGGAATAGACAAAGAGAATTAGTATTTGGTAGGCAAGTAGAGATTTTGCTATATCCCTTGTAACCAAGTTACATGGAATGATTTGCTTCCTGAACACACCATATTTCATGGAGATTCATGTCATCTGTCTAGGATACTTTTTTTCTTCTTCATGAAGCTAAATTCAGATTCAATGGGAGTTTCTCCAAGAAAATTGCTGTGATACCATCAGTCTCATTTACTAGGTTAGGACTTTATTTACAACTATATTATCATCACTTCTCACTCTACATTGTGAAAATATTCAAGTATATATTTATGAATTTGTATTATCATTATTTGCTTGTTTAACTAAATTTTATATTCTTACACATTTAAACTCAAAATAAGACCTTACTGCAATTATATAAACATAACAATATATGAGATACTAGAAAAACTAATGAGGAAAGATTTTTTTCTCCTTCATGTAAATCTGAGAGAAGGCAAGAATCAAATTCTTGGAAGTGTTATTTTACATATGTGATCTTTCAAATCTTAGTTTTTATAAGATGACTTTTAAAAAATAAAAAAAAAAAACCTTTTAACCATAAGTCTCATTCTTTTCTATATGAAATAAGAGGTAAATTCTTTTGTGTTTCATTTTTTTGGTTCAATAATTGTGATATAAAATTAAAACCTTCTAATGCCTTTTTCTAAATTAAAATGTGTGGAAAACATAAAATGCTCTTGTCAAAGAGTAAGTGTTTATAGCCACTGGACATTTTACATGATTGCTTTATTTAGTTTCTCAAGCCTTGCTGGAAAGAAAGACTTGATTATGTGTGATTGCATAGTATATCTTCCTGGAGAAAAAGCTATTATGCTGCCAGTGATACTCATCCATTAAAAGCAGGGTCTGTGCTGACCCTAAGAATGAGACTCATTGGGTTAGATATATAGCAATAGATCTATAGCAAAAGGCAAGTTGCTTCTAAAAGAAAAATGGGAGTTGGGCAGAAGTAACCTTAGTAATAGGGAAGAGGGATGTGACCCTGCCCCAGATCTGTTGCGTTTAGATGGCAGCAAAATGAAGTATGAACGAAATAATGTATGTAAGAAGCAGAGAAAAGACTACTATGAGCCTGAAAATAGTAAAGTTCCCTTATAAGGTAAAAACTCATTACCCTAAAAAACAGTCCGACTAAACACAAAACAAAACACAGTTCTAGATGCCACTCAGTTTTGTTTTTAATTTACTTACTTGAATTCAATTAGTTGACGTACAGTGTCGTATAACTGGTTTCAGGAATAGAACCCAGGGATTTATCACTTGCATACAGAATACTTGGTGCTCATCCCAACGATTGCCTCTCTTTCAGTCCATCATCCATTTAGTCCATCCCCCCACCCACCTTCCCTGCAGCAACCTTCAGTTTGTTCTCTGCATTTAAGAGTCTCTTATGGGGTGCCTGAGTGGCTCAGTCGGTTGAGCGTCTGACTTTGGCTAATGCCATGATCTAGCAGTTGATGAGTTTGAGCCCACGTCGGGCTCTGTGCTGACACCTCAGAGCCTGGAGTCTGCTTTGGATTCTTTGTCTCCCTCTATCTCTGTCCTTCCCCTGCTCATGCTCTGTCTCTGTCTCAAAAACAAATAAAATAACAAAAAAAAAAAAAAAAAAAAAAGATTCTCTTTTGGTTTGCCTCCCACTCTGTTTTTAACTTATTTTCTTCCCTTTCTCTGCGTTTATCTGTTTTGTTTCTTAAATTCCACATATGAGTGAAATCATACGATATTTGTCATTCTCTGACTTATTTCACTTAGTATGATACGCTCTAGTTCTATCCACCTCATTGAAAATGAACTGTTTTATTCTTTTTGATTGCTGAGTAATATGCATTATATATATAATGTCATAATTACAATAGGTCTTACCTTTCCCTTTAAAGAAAATGTTTGTGAATCCCTGTGCCGTGGGAATGGCATTTGTGGAGAATGAGTGGAACTCTGAGACATGGGATGGGTCTTTCAGGCAAATATATAGGTAAATCTGATAAATTCTTATCTCCAAAATCTATGAACTACCTTTACCTGTGAAGGCAACACCATACCCACTTTTCAGGAAAACATCCCATTTCAACATAAAAAAACTTAAGATAGAGAACCAACCAAGAAGAAACATTGCATTTAGTTTGTAATAGAGAATATAATTCCTGAAAAATGTAACTGCATAGTAATACTTGAAAGTTATTGGAAAAGCTGTGGGCCAGCCCAAGCATTAGTTAAAACAAGGAAGGATAATTCAACTGATGTGGCTTAAAAGGACAATAGAGATTATAAAAAGTAGAATCAAAACTGTAGCTCTTGATATATACCTACTAGAGTCTGATGCTTCAATGAGTAATAAAGGACCGGAAACTTCGGTTGGATGGTTGCATGCAGTCCCTAAAGGCAGTTCCTAAGTTATCATGTTTTATGCTTAGAACAGGTGTTTGTCTCAAGAAACAGGCTCATCTTCATTAATTTACTCTCAGAGGGTGACACAGCATGTCAGGTACAAGTACAAGAATCTCATTCTGGGTTCCCCCGACCCAACAAGTAATTGCTTTATACATGTTCACTGCTGCCCAGTTAACATAATTATTAATATCAATCATTGGACCTAATTGACCACTTGGTTACTTTAACTGTCTGTGAAAGTAATTGAAATGAAAGTGCAATGAATGACACATTGATACTTCAGTATAACCTTAGTCATCTCAAATTAATCAAAGATGGCGACATAGCACAAAACCTAGGTTCTAGGCTGCTTTTTAACGTTCCTAAACAAGATGCTAGGAGAAATGCATCTGGCTACGATACCTGAATATATATATTTGATTTTGAACATTTTAAATCATGGGGTATTTGTAACCACATCTTTATGCAAAACCAATTGTGCAAGTTATGGGAGCCTTGGGGGTGGGGGAGAACATGTTGGTATTTTAAGAAAAAAAGTGTATTTAAAACAAAGAGACATTGCTGAATTTACTATACCTGTATGAACACCATATGGATGGCTTGTATGTAACAACTGTTATACTTTTAGCATGGGAATCACAAAGTAGCCACTTTTAAAATGTGTGAATGAAGAGATTCACTTTTAGTCAGTAGCAATTGATGCCAGGTAAGTCATATATGCTGCATGTATATATTGAACAACTATTATACTCTCAGCTACTTTACTGCAATGTTATATTTTGGTTAATTTACTATACACGGTATGCACACATTTTTCTTGAATTATAACTGGTTACAGCATGCTGAATCATTATTCAGAACAATGTATTACTCATTGTATTTACTTACCTATGCTGAAGTGCTTTTATATCTCACTGTGTATCTCAGCTGGTACCCAAGGTTATTTAAAGGGGAACCTATTTTACTGGCCATGATTTGGTTGAATGAAGAACAGTACAGTACCGTTTTTTGACTTTTTATGCAGACTATGAGAAACCATGATCAGCACACTGGTTCTCCACAAAATGTGAAATGCAGAGAAAATGAACATAATGTCAGCATCCTTGCTAATCTATTTTCATCTCTTCTTAGAAGTCCAAGTCCAATACCGGGAGATATTCATTTATGGAAGATGTCACAGAGATTGAGATGGAATTTGAGAAGAGTACAAAGCGATAAATACTTTGAATGCCATGGAAGATTTCCTCCTTTAGGAATACTTAATATAGAAGGAAAGGAGGAATAAAGACTTAATTTTAGTATTCAGAGTTTGTAGAGAATATTGAAAAGTGAACACTGTTCATTCACTGAATTTTTCTTTCATATATTTTTCAACAAAGACATAGGAAAATTCAGGATTCGTAAATTTTTAAACCACTCAAATAAACAATTGCTTTATGCTTTAAAATTCATTTAGCGATTTTAATCCTTTTTTTCCTGAAAACAAACCTTCCATGTAATAACCGAGATAGATGTTTATAGGACACAGTTACATTTTTGTTTCTTTGTAAAGCTTTAGGGTGGGTATGGGGAAACATATTTTCACCATATTATCTGAATTAAACCGCGGATAAAAGCTTTCCCTGAAAACTACTTTTATAAGAAGGGAAAAAGTAGAGAAGAAGCACACTTTATTCAGTAAGGAATCAAGTTTTTTTTTCCTTAAAAACAAATATCAGGGGTCATCTGAATCTCAGGGCCAACGACAGACTATCCACATCTCTGTACAAGTTACAAAAATGCATTTGTTCTGGAATAAAATACTTTATCATACACATAAGTACAACAGAGACAATATATGTGTCCTCGCTAACCCCTCACAAAACTGTAGAGTGTTGCTGAATTATACCAGTTCCAGGATCTCATATATTTTTTTTTTCTGTTAATCCAAACATTTTGTTCGTTTGTTAACATTTATATTTAAGGTATAATTATCTTTTCTATTAAAAAATAATTCCTTAAAGACAGGAACTATGTATGTCTTGGGTTGTAGTAAAACGGTAGAAGAAGGTGGTGCTTAATTACAGTCATTTGTTGTCAGTTTTTAAATCCTTCCTGCAATGCATATAAACTAACCTGTTATAAGCTATTTCAGGAAATCTGAATAAATGTCCTTCACAGGCATCAAATCGCACCATCCTTAGCCCACATAACAACAGTTTCTTCATATTTGGTAACTAATTCCAATGTCCAATGTTCAATATTCTTGATGAAAACACGATACTCCTTCAATAAAATAAGAAAGCATATGCGTTTCTAAATTGGTTTTTGAATTTTGGCATATGCTAGTTTCATTGTCAAGTTATTTGATAAATTCATATCTGAAAATGTGTGCATGATAATGCAATATTCAAAAACCAAAGGTTTTTAATCAGTTTGACTTACTCTAAATAAGCAGTGATATATGACTTACTTTGCAAAAATTAAAAAATCCTCAATTAAAGCTGCAATAAAGGATTTAATCAATTTCAATGAATTCAATTTCCAAACTCTCTTTTACAAACTTACTGAATTCGTTTTTCAATCTCTTCCATGTATCAGGCATTCAGTGTGGCTTTTGATGTCAGGGATTCAAAAAGTGAATAAAAGTTAATCTCTGACCTTATGGAACTCACAATTGGCTCTTAACAACATAATTTTTACCAAAACGAGTTCTTGAGATGAGTAAGAATGATCTTTGCTCTAATGCTTCCCTACAATAAATTGGTTACTCAGTGTGTACCTATCTAACTCCAAAGCTAGCTTCAGAGGTACCTGGAGCTCAATTAGAGGTCTGTTTATATAGTTCTTCTGTTTGTTGAATTGTTACTGCTATAATGCATGTGCTCATTCTTTTTCCCTATTATTTATAGTAGTCGCTTAAAAATGCAAATATGAACACTTTCATTACAGGAAAACATCAAAAAAACAAAAAAGACAAAAAACAAAACAAAACAAATAAGCAACAAGATTCTAACAGTGTTGATAAAAATAAAACTGCAAAATATCTGGTTGAAACCATTCTTATCATTAATTGGAAAAAAAGGTTTATTCATTTCTTTTCTTGAGTTTTGTACCATCAAATCAGACTTAATAGTGCTTATGGAACTTCACTGTTCAAAAATCATGGGGTTTTTGCATTATGTAAGTTATTCGGTGGGTGGGGGGAGTAGTTTAAAGTGATGAAAAGACCAGCGAAATACTTTTGTAAATCAAAAAATGTGAATCTCCTTTTAAAAACTGCAGGAGTATATAGACCAAGAAAATATGAATATGCTGATGAAGGATTAATGAAGAGTCTAAACAGGAATGCTTTAGCTTCTGCTTTTGGTTCCGTGCAGTGTGCCTGTGAATAACAGCATTTATAAGCCCTAAGAATATTTCAGTATGTTAATTTCAGAGAAATCTTAAACCTGGTGTTTACCTAAACCCAAAAATACAACAATCCAAATCATCCTTTATATCCCTCAATCTTGGATACGCCTGGCTGATACAGTCACTGGAGATGTGACTCTTGATCTCAGGGTTGTAGGTTCAAACCCCATGCTGGGTGTAGAGATTACTTTAAACTAAAATATTTAAAATTTCTAGGTCTCAGTGTCAATTTCATGATTTTGCTTCCAGCGATTGGGTGATTTTTGTGAAATCTAGCCCTGGGGTTGTCATCTGTTTGGGACTATCTAAAACTCATAACTCCAAAGGGATTCTTTACCCTGATGCTGAATTATCCTTGAATGGAAGTTTAGAGGATCTACCTTTGTTATGTGATTCTACCTTCTTTTCATATTCTCTTTCTGTAACTTGAGGGAAACCCATATCAATACTTTTTCATCTATCTGTATTTCTTTAGAGTCTCAGTGAACAAAACTTTAAGTATTATAATTTCTGGAAGTATGAGTATCGCTTGGGGTTTTGATTTATAAATAATTAATAACTTGTTAGGAAGTGTCTGATTCAGTCTGGTATATTTTGTCATTCTACATAGAAAACTCCTAGTTCTACAATAGACCTTAATTCATGGAAGTTTCCAGAAGTATGGAGTGTGTCATTTGGAAGATTAAAATATTTGATAAAACAGAAGCGTGAATTTCCTACCTCCTAAAGAACTAGGGAAAATCTAATCTTCAAAACCAAATCTTGGATGATTACAACATAATTAAAAAGTCTAGTCTCATTTATGGAACTCTCAAAAATGAGAACTCTCTGAAATCCCATTTTGTAATGACATAAGAAAAAATAGGCAATTGTAGAAATACCAGAATAAATCCCTTCTCCAAAATTGTATTGATACTTTATTCTGCATCTTTTGGGGATCTGTTCTGTAATTTGGCAAATTCTAATTACCTATTTTATTTACCTTTATTTTTTCAGTCTCTTAAGTTTGTCGCATGTAAATTTCTTTGTTGTATGATAATTTTCCCAAAAAGTTTCCCACCTAAAGATGGTTTTAAACTATCCTCGTCAGTATTATCAGATTTTCTACATTTTCTTCTAATGCTTTCTTGACCTATTAGAATCTACCAAAACTATTTTACCCTAATTTTTAATTGAAAATACAGTGAGTGTTTGAGAATCATTTCTTCCTAGTTGAGATAGAGGAAGAATGGTCACATTCATGTTCTCAAAGTGATTTCTAATTCTAGAGATGACTAAATAGCTAGGTTGTTTCTGTTGCCACATTTCATTGCAAGCGTGTATACAATTTACCCTCTATTATCACCCTCTGGGTCCCTTTTGGCACCGAACACAAGGTTTACCTGCCCCTTGTATGCGCCAGGTTATTTTTCCTAGATGCTTTACGTGGTTTGCATTTTTAAAAGCTCACTCTTGAATCTGTACAAACTTTTTCATATCTCTAACCTGTTTTAGTGCCGCTGTATTATTTTTGCTCTTTTCTCTTTCTTGACCTGATTTAGAATAATCTAAAAATAATGTTGACATCCTATTTTCCCAAAGTTCTAACAATAATTTTTTTACTTGTTTGATATAGAATATAATTTTAAGTCAGTGTCTAAAATAATCCAACTACAGTATTACCTTATGCCTTTAGAATAAGAACTTGATTTTAAAGGCATGGCTATGTAATTACTGTGAATATAACATCCTTAAACATTTTTTCCCACTATTTTTGAACATTTTACATTATATAGTGAAACAGCAAGCTATAAATTGTAGTTCATAACCTTTTCTTACTAAATAAAGACATTCTATTCTTGAGTTTGGGAAAATGATCATTGTCAAGCTAAACAAAATACTCTGTCAGATGTATGTTATACCATTCAGATTATTTTTTATAATTGTTATTACTGTAATTCCATACAGATGATACATTTGATAACAACTTAAACTTATCATTAGATGTTATTTTGAAAAAAGTTTTAAAGCCCCATCCCATTTTGAAACAGATTTTAAAAGCTTATCAATGCTTTGCAGCAAGATTTCTTGGTAGCTTTATTAAGATATTCTGTATTTGGAAATATTGTTTATGTATGTGCTATTTAGCCATACTCTGGTATTGCTTTGCTAAAGACATTGTTGGTGAATGGAGGAATTCATCTGAGGAATATCTTTACCAGGTTCTGTGGGAAAATTAGTATGTTCAAAACCCTATAACTGTTCATTTTCTCAGGGAAAATTAAGTCAAAACCACATGAAAACTAAAATGTTTTGATTCACTCTTGCAAATCGTTTCCTGAACTACTGGGTTCCAAACTACAGACTTTGAAAGTACGTGCATCCAGCGGGTTTCCTAAAGTCACCGTCTTTCCATCCTTCCCATTTTCCTTCGCTGTTCTTGATTTATTAGACCCCTCAAAAGTGTCTGCCTCCTATAAACAGGTTTAGACTTGCCTAGTTTCCCATTAAAATAAAACTTGAGCAGAAAGGCCCGTGCAGGAAGAGTATTAGATATCTCGCTAGGCCTGCTGCTCTGTTCTCATCAGGCCCACCTCCATTCCCCCTAGGAGCTGGCTTATGGAGCAGCGAGTTTTCTCATGTCTGTCTCTACTCGCTTGGCTCCCCATCTAGGTTCTTGTGGGTGAATGAACAGCTTGAATTATATGTTATTTCTTTAAGATAGTCCTTATTCTCCAAACTCTGATTTCTTCAAATTATTTAATAAATATAGACAAAAACAAAGAGATAATTTTACTTCGTTTTGACTCCTCTTTAAAAAAAAAAAACATATTTCCATGCTTATCATAGAAGGTCCACATTTTAAAAATAAATTTTCATGAGAACATACAGGTGCTTTAAACTCAATGTTTAAAAAAGAAGTATTTTAAACTTTTTAATTAAGTCCTAGAGTCTACTACTTCTCATTGAATCTTCAGATTGAATCATTCTTCCTCTATTCTCAGAGTTCTTGGAACATTTCTTGAATTGCATTTGTTTCTGCCAGACTTAGAAAATAAAATTGCTTGTTTGCTTTTGACCAGTGAGATTTCTAGTAGTTTTTTTTTCCATTTCTAAACTTTGCTATGTGACATAAACATACTTATATATTAATTAAGAAGAGTGAATTATTCTAATAACACAGGAAAAAATAACACATTATTTTGAAATACATCTCAGAGTTCACTCCTAAGATATTGTTTCCTGACAGTAGTATCAACACTGATTTTAGGAAAGGAAGAGGAGGAAAGCAATTTATTCTAGAAAAACCTCCTTTGGGACTTTCATACAGCCTCTGCAATTATGGCCTCTAATATCTGAGAGGTGACTTAAAGACAAAGTCATTTGTAATTCTATGGTATAACTAATACCATGGTATTTCTGTCAGGAATAGAAAATAATTATATTAGCATAACTAACTTTACTCTTGTTTTTAAAGACTTATAAAATTATCTATTCGTGAAATCACTCATTTACTTTTGCCTAAGTGCTTTGAGTTCAAGGTCAAGAGGATACTGCATTAATTCAATGAGGTTTTTTTGAGTGCTTCTTTCAAGTCAAGCAGAACACTGCTTGGTTCTATTGATGCAAGCCAGTTAAGACTTCCTTTGGAAGACTTTCTTTCTTTTGTCCTCTCTCCTTCCTTCTTGCCCTTCCACCTTTCTTCCTTTCTCTCCCTTCCTTCTTTCCTTTCTTCCTTTCTTCCTTTTCCATTCTTCCCTCATTCCCTGCTTCCTTTTCTTCTCTCCTTTTTTTTTCCTTTCTTCCTTCTCTCCTTCTTTTTCTTTTCTTCCTACCCTTCTTCCTTTCCTTTCCATTCCTGTTTCTTTTCCTTCCTTCCTCCCTTCTTTCTTTCCTTCCTTCCTTCCCTTTCCCTCCCTTCCTCCCTCCTGTTCCTTCTTTTCTTTTCTTTCTTCCCTTACGTCCCTTCCTTTCTTCCTTCCTTCTTTCTCTCTGTCTTTTTTTAAATTTCTATAGGCAAACTCTGAGAACCCCATTCCTCTATATGATCATTTCCTACCTTCTAAGATTTAGATTAGCAGAACTGATCATAGAGTAAGATTTTGAGAAGTTAGCAGTCTGTTCATAGTCTGCTTATAAATGACTCCTACATTTTAACAGTGTCTTTTGGAGATATAATGTTGCCATCTTATTATTCCTAGAGCATAGAGCAAGAGTGTCATACTGTGAGAAAACTAAAATTGAAGAAAATGTTACTAGAGCACAGATATGTGTGAGGATGGAAGAAATTGCGGATTTCTTCTATTAACTGCAAAATCCCAGATCCTAATTTACGGATGGCTCATCTTTCATTTTAAGCAGCCATTTTCCTGATCGGAATATTAAATAGGACAATTTTTCTACACTTAAGACTCTTATTTTATATTTAGTTGAAGAAATGCAAAAACAAAGCCCTAAAGACTCTATAAGCTCAATATATCTAAAACTGATTTCATTACCACATGCACTATGATGCAAACATAACACGTTCAAAACAACCTAGGTAGTATTATTTTCAAATTTAAAAAAAATATTTAAACTCAATTTCTTGTCTTCCTTAATACCATCAAGTCGGTATTGCCATTTAGAATCTATGGACAAATGCTCCCTTGTTACCGAAACCCATCTCTACCACACTTTTTAGACAATTAATTATACTCCCCAAATATCTCTGTATTCCAACTTCTTGCCATTCTCATTAGCATGAGTTTAGCTCGGGACTTATTTTTTACCCTACACCTGAGTACTCTACTCAGTCTCTCTTCTCTCGGATCCATATTCAGTTTTGCCTCTGTAATTAATCTTTAGAAAACTATATCTGTTGGTAGCCCATTACCTTGGGAATCATATTAGTTTACTAAGGTTACCACAATAAAATCACACAGGATAGCTGAAACAACAAATACGTATTTTCTTGCAGTTCTGGAGAGTAGAAGTCCAAAATCAAGGTGTCAGTCCATTTGATGACTTCTGAGGCTCCCTCCTTAGCTTGCAGATGAATGTCTTCTATGTGTGTCCTCACATGGTTGTCCCTTAGTCTACATGTTGCCCATCTTCCAGTTTCCTCTCCTTATAAGGACATCAGTCATGCTGGA
This sequence comes from Paradoxurus hermaphroditus, assembly GCA_004024585.1. NCBI lineage: Eukaryota > Metazoa > Chordata > Mammalia > Carnivora > Viverridae > Paradoxurus > Paradoxurus hermaphroditus. Next base: position 24,354 of record PITB01004894.1, read on the forward strand.
TTAGACATCAGTCATATTGGTCCCACATGACTTCATTTTACTTTTAATTGCCTTTTTAAAGTCTCTGTCTTCAAATACAGTTACATTCAAGTGTGCTGGGAGCTTGGGCTTCCACTTATGAATTGGGGGGAGATGCAACTCAGCCAATAGCAATGACAGCTTCTTTTCCCAAGGATGTGAGGCCTTCTTATCCGTCCCTAATATATCTGGATCCTCATCCTTTGACAGTCCACTCTATTCTATTTACCTACATCCGTTCAAAGTGAAATTCTTTCTGTCTGAAATGCTCTTATCACTCTCTACCCAAAAAGCATCTATTTTTTTCCTCAAATACCTTCTCACATGTTACCTCCCATGTAAATGTAATCCACTACACAGAAATGCATTTGTTTATACAGATAATGAAGTGTAGAGTCAGAGGTTATTAAAGTATTCGAAGCTGGTCTTATTTCTATATTTATTTTATATCCCTTTCTTCCTCTCCTCTATTAGCCCACTTTTGTTTTATACTGTCTTGTTACATGCACCCTTCTAAACTGAGTTAAATATTAATATGAGCAAGATAGGATATAAAAGTATTGCTAAATATTAAATGCTTACACTGACATTGTGTTTATTGCCAAGCTTGCAGTGATGACTGATTCCTACTCTCAAGGAGTTTATGCTAACAATAAAACAGTCTTAGACACCTGTATTCCTGACTCTGCCATATTGTATTTTAATTTAGCTATCCACCTTTATGTCTCTTTGCCTGGACAGTAATTACAGGTATCAGGAAATTTTATTATCCATCTGTTCATCCCCAGGATCCAGCATAATGTCTGGAATAATAGATATCTGTTTAAAAGAGCAAAGGAGACATGGTGAAAATAAGACATAGTTTCTTCTTCCTCAGAAAAGACCAGGCAAATAACTGACACATTTAAGTGACTAACCTTTATGAATCAGAATAAGAACATCCTGTTAATCTAGCATCTTTTAAACATATAGAGTCTTGGCTCCTTTGATCAGCAGCTATTTCATGTCTGATAGCAAATGTGCTCTGCTTTTTTAAAGTATTGAAATCCTTCCTTCATTTCTGTCAAGCTGAACGAAAAGAAAGCTCTCAAATGTAGGCTATTCTACCACAGATAGTCTCATTCAAAAGGTCACTCTACCCCTTGTATACAATAAGTAATTGGATCTAGATTTTCAGTAAATGGTCAGTACTTAATCACCGTCATTTGGTCTTACAATATGTCAATTTATCTAGCTCATTCAATTTCGCTTGGACAAGAGAGAGTATGATTATCCTAAAGCATGCCTTCTGCCATATTTCAGTAATGGCATAGCCAACAGGGATGATGAATTATTTTCCTGATCCTGTTCTTCCACGTTCGGTCCTCTAGGTGCTAATTTAACCCTTCTCTCCATACTTGATACATGGTCCCTGAACACTCTCATCTACTCTGCTGACATCAACTATATCCTCTACGCAGATTATTCCCAAATCTAAGTCTCCAGCTAAGACCGTCCGATTCAAATTCTAGTCTATAGAGTCAGCTTCTTCTGGTACATTTCTCCCTGGATGTCCGATCGTTTATATCAGCGTCTCTAACACCAAGATCATATTCTTTGGCCCCAGCGATGTGCTCCTCGTCACCTATTTCAGCCAACGTTACCATGTTCTCAAACTTAAATCTACTCAAAACTCACTACTTATTGTACCTGTTATTTGCCACATAAAACGCATAATCTATTCTACCACTTATACATCCTCATATCCCTAGACTCTGTCAATTTTACTTTATTTTCACTCCTGCTACCATCTTCAAGCATCATCAACTCTCACCAGCATTACCATAATAGCAAATTAATTGTTCTTTTCCTGTTAAGTCCTATTCACCTCCAAATCATTATTCTTTTTGGAACCTGTACGATATCATTCTCAATCCAAAGCCAAACATTTAGTTCCGCTTAAACCCTTGCGATGGTCCTTATCGCTTTAAAAATAGTGTAAATTGCTTTGCATGATCAAATTCTTACCTAACTAAATCCTATTTATAGACATCCCTTGCTATGGGAAGTGATTTTTAAATAGTGAACTATGAGTGAAATGCCTCTTAACATTCTTACTGTGTGTTTCCATGCAGTGTGAACTAGCCTGTGTTTGCAGTGGATTTTAATTTCCTTTTTGCCATTGTGTCAGGGACTATTTCTGTTTGTTGAAAATTATATTTTAAACTTTAGTACAGAGATTTTTAATAAATTATGCAGCAGATACTTAATAGTTATTGTGGCAGTATCAAATGAGTAAGGACTATGTGCCCAGTACTTCTGGTTTAGAACAAAATTAGCTAAATATAGTAGATCTTGTTGCATTTCAACCAACTGTTACCCAACCTCCACCCTTTTAGAGAAAATATATATATTTTTAAATATACATATGTTCATCCCCAAATCTAATCAAATGTGAAAATCCTACTAATTTTCAGTAGATATTTTTTGCCTTTCCTTTTAGCTATATATTGCCACGTGACTCCGTTTTGGCTAATAAGAATTTTGCCTTGGGGATACAATAAATGTTTTCTTCTCTTCTCTAATAAATGACACACGTGGAAGAAAAGAGTTTGCTGCTGCTGTCATTTTCCTCTTACTCTTGACCAGATAGGAGGCATGATGCTTAAAGTTGTGATATTCATGTTATAAGTTCGAAGTGACACTCAAGAGGATAAAAACAACCATGCTAAAATTATAAGGAAGGAAAATATCTTTTGGGGCCTTTGCAGAAACTGTTAAGCTCTCAAGACAAAGGTATTAACCTTGGACTTCCTACCAAATAAATAAATAACCCCAATGGTATAAGCCACTGTCCATAGGGTATTTTGTTACTTTATTCTGTAATGGATTTTCTAATCTTCAGCTTTATTTAATATTGAACCTAGTAGAGTAGCTGGTTCATAGGTAATGCTAAATAAAATCTGTTGAATAAAAGGCATAAGGATTAACACATTTTAGTGTTCTGCATATGATCTCTGAACACTCACACTCTTCTCCAGAGTGAAAATGATGCAATGCAAAATAATATAACATTCATTGAGAAGCTCAAATACAATTATATAGACACATGATCACAGTCTAATAATTTTATTGACATTTAATGAGTTAGATATTAGCAAAGTAAATAAAAATAATTCAAGGCATTTTTGTCCTTGGTTGGTTTTTAAATTGGTGTTTCTATGGAGGAATGAGGGCTGGATTCTCCTATTTCACCATCTTACTGAAGTCATTCCCCATAATATTTAAGAAAACATTTAGGAAAATCAGTAGCTATTTAGGAAATAAAAATGTATCATTGCAAGTTTCTCTACTGTTTTCATGGGAACAAATATGCTTTTTTAATTTTAAAATTTATTTTTATAATGATAATTATGAAAATTATTTTTCATAATGATAGATGCTAATAATTTGAGGGAGTCTTTTTATGTTTTTAATGTTTTAATGTTGTTTCTTTGTGTGGCTTGATAATGATGATGCAGCCAACAGTGCCCATGCTTGTAGATAGCCCTTACTAAGTATGTAATATATGATAGCCAGCGTTCTTATTGCTTTAGGAATCTTAACACTTTCCTACTTACAGACTTCTACAATGTAGGCACTACGATGTAAAGATGAGTAAATGGAGACAAAAACAAGATAACGAACCTGTCCAAAGTCACAGCAAGAACATCCAAAGGAGCAGGATTCAAATTTGCACATTCAGAGAGTCTGCTTTTGCCTGCTGTACAAGCTTCCTCTTAGAGGTAGGTGCTCATTGAAAAAAAAATAATAATTATAATAATAGCAAAATAAGAATGATCTTTCCAATCTCCAACTTTAAAGGAGACTTGTTTTTTTAATGTCTATTTATTTTTGAGAGAAAGAGAGAGAGAGCACAAGCAGGGGAGGAGCAGAGAGAGAGGGAGACACAGAATCAGAAGTGGGCTCTAGGCTCTGAGCTGTCAGCACAGAGCCCAACGTGGGGCTCAAACTCATGGATGGTGAGATCATGACCGGAGCTGAAGTCGGATGCTTAACCGACTGAGCCACTCAGGCTCCAATCTACAACTTTAAAAACAACATATGTAAGAAAAAAAAAAAAATTCGAAGTCCTTCTGAACTTCCATGGTATCCTGGTTCCATTATGTGAGCAAATTAGCTATCCTCAACCCTGGGTTTCCAATCATCTCACGTGACACAGGAACAATGCAACATATCCATTTAGCAGGATTATTGATTATTGGTAAAGATTATTGATATGGATCTATTCTGCCTTTCAAAATTATAATTAAAATTATTTCTTTTTCTATATTTTTGTATTTTCTAGATTGTTGTAAATGACCATATATTTCTTAATTAGAAACACATGGATGAATATTATTAAACTAAACACAGTATTGACATGTAGTACAAACTTGAAAATTAGCTATTAGTTAAAATATAAATAAAGGCTCTGGGGATTTACATTTTCTGAGTTAATTTTTCATTATTAACCAACTTACATCATTGACAAACCAAAATCACATGTTTACACGCACACTATTATTAGCTGGATATAAAAAGTTTAAACTGAATATGTGATGTCCTACCCCTCACAGCTGTCCCCATTACACCATCACTGCATATAAGACAGAAGATTAACTTTTAAAGTGAATGTTAGCCTGACCGTGTTCTTCCAGACTTCTTTCTCATCTATAAGAACAAATTTATCTAGTTACTTTATCATTTATTATTTTCAGTTTTCCTGAAACTATAACCTCTAGACACTTGCCACAACTTAAGCTGCAAATTAGGTTAGTAATTAAAAAGGCTCATTCCAAACTGCCCACCCAAGAGCAGGCTATCAAATTATGCCTTATAGGTAAAGAGCATAAATGCAACTCAAGATACATACTGTCAATTTTAATTCTTTGTCTCTTGAAAGTAAGATTATCAGTTAAAATATTTAATATAAATTAGACAATGGTAGGATCATTGTTTTTAAGGAAATAAAATGCCTTATCTCAAATATAATAACTAAATATATATATTTATACATATAGCTATGTATACATATAGATAGGTATATAATTTAAGCCTATATAGTAATAGCATCTGTGTACAAATATATGTTTTCATATGTTCATTAGTTCATATGTTAATCTATTATGAAATAAGGCAAAGATATATTTAGAATAGAAGTGTATCAGCTAAAATGTTTTGGGTTGTCACTAGCCAAAATCCCAAAATTCTGTCTATAATTTGCAAAAAATTAAATACACATTTTTAAATGTATGCCTTAAAGAAGAATTTAAAATGGTAATTACAAATTATTTAAATGTGAAGAAATTGAAATAATGTCTAATAAGTTGCTGATAACATTATGCAAAAACCCAATGCGAAGACAAAACATCCAAGTTTTATGTATTGATTTGGACCACTTCAATAAGTTTCTTTGCCTCCACTTAAAATTCTACCGCACATCTTCGAACATGACTTTCACAGTAATATGATTTTGTTCTTCAATGAACATTATACATTGTTTAATTTAAAAGATAAAGGGAAGGCATTATTCTATAAAAGATGAAATGAAGGGATTTCAATGCAAATGTCAAGTTGCCTTTGTCTAGGATATGAAGGGCTTGTAGCTCTGGATTTTCTTTTCTTTTCACAGATCCATTAATTAAAGATAATGCTTAATCTCTTACCAAAGTCACATCTGACTTTTTGAACATTGGTGGCACCTACAAGCCATACTTAACATTAAATGGGAAGATAGGATCCTTGATTATAAGGTCTTAGGAAGGAGGTTGTCTGCAAACCCAGAAGTGATTTTACAAACACACCTGTAACGGGATGGACACATTCCAGAGTTCGATAACCATAGAATGATTGAGGAAATGCTGTGAATCGAGGTGGGCATCTTTGACCTTTTGTTTTAGGAAGCTTTTATAACCTCCAGGTAACAGACAATATTTCATCGATTTGTATTTTTTTTCAGATGGCATTACCAAACCAGATGTTTTCAGTACCCAGATGTTTGTTGCAAGCATAGAAAACAAGGTATTTTGCCAACATTTCACTTTTAGAAGCTTAAGAAAAAATACTCATGCAATGTTTTATCCTTGGCAGAGAGCTGCCATTTTCTTAATAATATGCTGCTGTTTTTCCTGCCACGTTTTACTAAAAATACCAATGCACACATTTTGATATAAAGGAGAAATTAATATTTGAAATAAGCATTGAAGTCTTAGCTCAAAATGTTATTTCTGCAATACATTAACTTGTTTATATCATTCACACTGATACCTTACATCATTATATCAGTCTTTGTTCTCCCTTTTAGAGCAGTGAATGTATTTTGCCACAGCACTATCTTTTATAAAATAGCTACCCCTTTTTGAGAGAATGCATGCTCTAAACATCGTTAACCACCTTAATCTCCCTGGCTCATTTAATCTTCTTCCCTGCCCTCCTCTCCCCTTCGTTAGTCACCTCTTTTCTCTCCTCCCCTCCCATACCTTCCCTCTCAAAGGTCTCAACTGAAGTTCAGCCATATTAAACAATTTGCACAGGACCACACAATTATAAAGTGGAGAGTAAAGATGAAAACCCAGACACATCAAATTACTGAGTGGACATTGTTTTTTTCTTTAATCATGCAATTCACATCACTCTCCTTTTGTAATTGTCGCACAAGTTGGGCAGCACTGATACTTGCAACTTCCAGGAGTGAGCTCTGATAACTTAGTGTTACAGGGCACTGAGTCTGGAAAAATTGGCAGGGGTCTACATATTTTCTGACATGGAAACAGAGCTTACTTTTTTTCAGTGTGTAGGGCATTTTGAAGGAAAGCAATGGTAAGATTCTGACCTCAATGACTAGAGTCTTGTAGTGCTATTTGGGATGGATATGAGGGTGATCAGACCAAATGTTGGAGTACTAGACTTAAGTTATGGTGGAAGTGCAGTCTGAAGATGGTATTAATTTAATAAAACATAAGGAATATGGAAAACAAATTAAAGGAACGTTTAAGAGAGAAGACAATAGACATCGGTGATGTGAGGTAGTGACATCAATAATCAATAGTATTGATTATTGATAATCTAATCAAATATAATTTTGCAATAATTGATATTTATGCCCTCAATTCTTCCAACTGATTTACTCACATTCTTTGGACATGAAACAAATCCTCATATGCTCTACAGAAAGTCTGCAAATGGCGTTTATGATATTACCAGCATAGAGAAAAATGTCAAAATTCAAAAGAGATATGTATTTATTGATTCATAATGCTTTAGCAATGCTTAATACATAGGTGGTCTTTAGCTATGATTAATATTAAATGGTCTTCCTAACTTAATCCAAGAGAAAGAATAGAACCTTCTGTGTCAAAGAGAATCAGGTATATTTTCGTAGTGTCTATGAAGTTTCACAGGTAAAGGGATGATTTTTCAAAATAAGGAAAGAGGAACACAGAATCTTAAGATGCCCTCTGAAGCCCAGGTAAACCATAGCATGTAACTTTATTTTTGTATCTAATAAAGTAGAGTGATTTCTACTCAGTGCAAAAATAGTGAGGTGTTTTTGCATCAGGCAGGTGTTTGTAGGAGTCTTAAATTTATTTGGAGTTGTTTGTTCACAGGTGAACACTGATAAAAGATAAATGAAAATAAAACAAAAAAGTAAGACAGTAATGTCTTAGCTTCACTTATGAAGGATTTTCAAGTTGTTTGTAATAATAAAAAGTCAGAACTTGAGATTTGAAGTCTCTTAATTACCCTGTGGTTTGCTATACACCTGTATGCTTTGAATAATGTACTTTATGTTATGTAATATGCATTAAATATATACCAGAGGTTATGTTCATAAACTATGCTGCTGCTTTTGTGAAGTTCTGAGTTAAAAAACATTGTTTCCCCCAACTTCATATTATATTATTTAATGGACAATCTTGAACCAATGGATCCATGTTAACTGGTAAATTGCCATGTTCAGAATCATAAAATTAAGTGTGTAACATTTATCACAGACACACAAAAAATAATAAATTGTTTATTTTTGATTGGGTATGTCAATCATATATATGGTTTGTATCCTCACAATCTACAGTTATATTTTGGTAGTTATCAATAAATATGTCCATAAAATACCTAAAATCTGATTATCTTGACCATGACAATAATACTAGATTAATTTTGAATTGCTATACCGAAATTACATCATAAGCAACTGATTTATTCATTTGTCAACCAAGTCCTCTGTTGCAGAACATGAGTCCAGAGTTCTCTCTAGTCCAGCAAGAGAACAGATGCAGAATTGAATATGAGAGAGGCTAATGCCCAGAAGGAGACAAGAGCCCCAAACAGGGGTTTCATCTCCATATTTATTGAGCTCACAAGATATTACCCACATAGTGAATGTGAAGAAAACAAGATCTTACATGAAAATGAAGAAAATAAACAGACAGTAATCATTAACTTGTGTGTGTAAGAAGCAATGGGTCTGGGGGCAAGTGGAGTTTGTGATCAAGGTACATTGACACCAGATGGAACCTTTCCATCTGATATAATAAGTTATTCTTGATTCCATTATTATAATTCACTAGCTAATCTCGGACATTTTCGCCCCTTGGTGGCAGTTTCTGCTGTAGACTTTTTTCTAACCCATTTATGTAAGAAGAACCTATTTCCCTATTGTCCTATTAGTGAAAAGGGCAGGGAAATTCACATTTCTTTTCAATTTTGAATGCTTTATTTTGGAATTAGGAAATCACGGTTCATTTTGACTTCACATATGCAATCTGAAATCTCAAAATAAGAAGATTCATGAAAAATTGTGGAAATATTAAAATAAATACTTTTGTTTGAGAGATCCATTAAATCTATTTTAGTATTACTTACAAAACTTACAACACCATCCCCCACCCCATCTTCATCTAACATTGAAAATAGTTGTGTAGTATTCATTTTATCTTTTTTTTTTCTTGGATCAATTTATTAATTTACATTTTAGTTAGTTAACATATAGCGTGATATTGGTTTTAGGAGAAGAATTTAGTGATTCATCACTTCCATACAACACTCAGTGCTCATCACAAGTGCCCTTTTTATATGCATCATCTGTTTAGCCCACCCCCCACTCCCCTCCCTTCCAGCAACCCTCAGTTTGTTCTCTATCATTAGTGAAGTCTCTTATGGTTTACCTCCCTCTCTTTTTATTCCCTTCCCTTATGTTCACCTGTTTTGTTTCTTAAATTCCACATTAGTGAAATCATATGGTATTTATTTTTCTCTGAATGACTTTTTTCACTTAACATAACACACTCTAGTTTCATCCACATCATTCCTATAATATTCTTTATCCTTTAATCAGTCGTTGGACATTTGGGGTCTTTTCATTATTTGGCTATTGTTGACAATGCCTCTAGAAACATCAGAGTGCATTTGCCCCCTAAAATCAATATATTTGTATCCTTTAGACAAATACCTAGTAGTGCAATTGCTGGGTCATAGGGTAGTTCTATTTTTAACTTTTTGAAGAACCTCCATACTGTTTTCCAGAGAGGTTGCACCAGTTTACATTCCCTCCAACAATGCAAGAGGGTTTCCCTTTCTCCACATCCTCATCAGTATCTGTTATTTCTCATGTTAACTTCAGCCATTCTGACGGTGAGTGGTGATATCTCATTGTGGTTTTGTTTTGTATTTCCCTGAAGATAGATGATGTTGAGCATCTTTTCATGTGTCTATTAGCCATTTGTATGTCTTCTTTGAAAAAGCATTCATGTCTTCTGTGCATTTCTTAACTGGGTACTTTGTACTTTGGGTGTCGAGTTTGATAAGTTCTTTATATATTTTGGATACTAACCCTTTATCAGATATGTCTTTTGCAAATGTCTTCTCTCATTCTGTAGGTTGGCTTTTTGTTTTGTTGATTGTTTTCTTCGCTGTGCAGAAGCTTTTTTTTTTTTTTTTTTTAATGTTCATTTATTTTTGACAGAGAGAGAAAGAGATCTTGAGAGTATGTGAGGGGAGGAGGGGCAAGGAGAGAGAAGGAGACCCAGAATCCAAAGCAGGCTCCAGGCTCTGAGCTGTCACAACAGAGCCTGATGTGGACTCGAATTCACAAACCACGAGATCATGACCTGAGCCAAAACTGGTCACTTAACTGACTGAGCCACCCAGGTGCTCCTGTGCAGAAGTTTCGCATCTTGATAAAAAACCGACAGTTCATTTTTGCTTTTGTTTCCCTTGCCTATGGAGACGTGTCTAGTAAGAAGTTGTGACAGCCAATGTTAAAGAGGTTTCTGCCTGTTTTTTTTCCTCTAGGATTCTGATGGTTTCCTATATTACATTTAGGTCCTTCAGCCATTTTGAATTTATTTTTGTATATGGTGTAAGAAAGTGGTCCAGTTTCATTCTTCTGAATGTTGCTGTCCAGTTTTCCCAACACCATTTATTTAAGAGTCTGTCTTTTTTGCATTTATGTGAAAGATTAATTGACCATACAGTTATGGGTCCATTTCTAGGTTTTCTATTCTGTTCCATTGATATATGTGTCTGTTTTTGTGCTGGTACCATACTGTCTTAATCACTACAGGTTTGTAATAAAGCATGAAGTCCAGAATTGTGATGCCTCCAGCTTTACTTTTCTTTTTCAACATCACTTAGGCTATTTAGGATCTTTGTTGGTTCCATGCAAATTTTAGGATTGTTTGTTCTAGCTCTGCGAAAAATGCTGGTCATATTTTGATAGCGATTGAATCAAATGTGTATTTTGCTTGGATACTATAGACATTTAAAATTTTGTGTGTGTGTGTTTGTGTGTGTGTGTGTGTTTATTTTATTTTCGAGAGACATCGAGACAGAGAGTGAGCAAGGGAAGGGCAGAGAGAAAGGGAGATACAGAATCTGAAGTAAGCTCCAGGATCTGCGCCGTCAGCACAGAGCTCGATGAGGAGCTTGAAATCAGACCATGAGATCATGACCTGAGCTGAAGTCGGCTGCTTAACAGACAGAGCCACCCAGGCGCCCCTAGATATTTTAACAATGTTCTTCAATCCATGAGCATGAAATGCTCTTTTTTTTTTTTAACTTCTTTGTGTCTTCTTCGATATCTTTCAATAGTGTTCTATAATTTTCAGAGTATAGACCTTTTACCTCTTTGGCTAGGTTTATTCCTAGGTGTCTTTGGTTTGGTGCAATTGTAAATGGGATCAATCCTTGATTTCTCTTTCTGCTACTTCATTATTGGTGTATAGAAATGCAACAGATTTATGTATATTGATTTTGCATCTTGCAACTTTGCTGAATTCATGTCAGTTCTAAAAATTTTTTGGTGGAGTCTTTCAGGATTTCCATATAGACTATCATGTCATCTGTGAATAGTGAAACTTTGACTTCTTACTAATTTGGATGCCTTTTATTTCTTTCTGTTGTCTAATTGCTGAGAATAGGACTTCTAGGACAATGTTAAATAACAGTGGTAAGAGTGGACATTACTGTCTTGTTCCTGAGCATAGAGGAAATCTTTCAGATTTGCCCACTGAGGTTGATATTAGCTGTTGGTCTTTCCTGTATGTCTTTTATGATGTTGAGGTATGTTCTTTCTACCCCCACATCTACTTTCTACCCTGTTGTTGAAGGTTTTATCAAAAATGGATGCTGTACTTTTTCAAATGCTTTTTTGTGCAGTTTTCATTGAACCAAAGGCTCTGCAGTAACTACATATAAGAGACAGAAATGAGACACAATCCCAATTCTCAAGGTACTCACCAAAGGGAAAGATAAGTAAGTAGCACAACAAGGAGGCATGTGTCAGGGACTCTATTTGAAGAATGACCACAACAAAAAAGCATACAAACATGGATTGTTTCCCTAATTATTATGCCTTTTTTTCCCCTGATATTTCTTTGGAAACTTTGCTAGCATAATGAATTTTATAAAAAGCGTGGACACTGTTAAAGCCAAGGGCAATCATGGAAGCAAAATTTATTTTCTCATACAGTGTAAAAGGTCTCTCTCTCTGTATTCTTGTCTTTGCCCTTTGGTCTGGGGGCATCATTCTGCAGGAAATGTGGAGTACATAAAAAAAAAAAAAGTGTTGACACCCTTTCACTTTAATGTATATAAATCTTGTTTTTTTTTTGTGCAAAGTATACCAGAATAACCTTTGAATCAGATAAACTACCTGTTTTAAGACCAGTATGTCCTGTTAATTAAAAACAGATTAAAAACCCCTTGAGTTTTCCTGTCATGGCATATTTTCCAGAAAAGAAATTTTGCGGCCAATTTCCTCACACATATTTAGAAGAAATATATATTACTCTAGATTTCTTCCTTCCTTCTTTTTGATGGAACAATGGACAAGGTTGTGATAACTAAATCCTGAATAATTAACACGTGGATCATTGCGTGTCATTGGCGTATATCTATAGTCACATTTGGGAGAAGGCTGTCGTGCTCTCCTCAGAGTCACATGATGTCTGAGTTGTGACTAAGTTCCATCTGGGTGAGCAGCCAGCTTATAACAATCTTGGAAAACCTTGGAGGGTTCTCAAAAAAGCCCCAGGTACTTTTTTTGCAAAACCCAGGGCTTTTCTAAGATTTGTTTTCTCAGGTTGGTTTGTCTCAAAACCAGTTTTTCTGGAGCCTGCTATAAGACTTACCATGTGCCAAATTATCAGAATTAATTTTGTTTGTGTCAGGTAACTTAGAAAACATGGTGTCAACTAATAGATACTTATTACCATATAGCAATACACACTTTCATTAAATTATGGGAGATTTTTTACATGCATAATAACTGTATTTCTCAAAAAACTTTCTTTTTTCTGGAATTGATTTTCAATAAAGAACAGATTGGAAACAATTTGATAGGTAAATCTCATTTTATAACTAATATTTGTATACTAGTTATATATGTAGGTAAATAAGTGATAAGGAATTAATTGACTCTGTAATAGAAATTAGATTTAATATTGGAAAAAAGGTAAATAACATATTTAGTGATAGAGTTAATAATATTTTGGCCATGCTAATTTTCTCCATATCATTCCAATTTTAGCATTTGTGTTCCTGAAGTGAGCACGACAATACCTTGAATATAACAAAATCTATTAAAATACATAAAATTACACTATTTTCTTAGTAATATTATGGCGAATGTTACCTAAATTTTTGCCAACTGCAAATAGCATTATCTCCTTGAAAGATGAAGTTTTTAATTTTTGAATGCATTGATCACTTGTCAAACTATATTAATACTTCTAAATTTATGAATATAATCAAATCTGTGTTTCAATCTTCTCCAACATCACATACACACACACACATATGAACACTTTTTTTTTTTGGTCTTTCTTTATATACATTAATTTTGTAAATAGCTTACAGTTAGCTACATCATTTTTTGAGCACAAATATAAAATTAAAATCCCTGAGTTTGAATAGTGGCTCTGTATTTTACTGCTTTTGTGAATTTTATTGAAATATTTAATGTTCCTGGGCCTCATGAATGTCACCTACAGTATAGGATATATAAAATCTATTTCACATATATGTATAATCAAATGTTATTCATGTAAAAAGATCATTATATTCTGTAACATACTTTGTGTATTTTTATGTACAAAATACTTTTTTCTTATGGGCATTGTATACTGTTACACTGGGGCAAATGAAACAAATTTGGAACAATGTAAAATATAATAAATCTTTATCAAAGAATTGTAACCTATTTCAGAGAAAAGAAATGACCATATCAAGCATTCAAGTAGTGACACAAATGAAGGCAAACAGCGTAAGACTGTGCTCTCTAACACTGATTAATGCCACAAAATATTGCCAGAGTTTAAAGGCCTGAGGACTCAATGTGGCATGAAACTATATGGGAGTATATAACGAAGGTGTTGATCTTGAATTGGACATCCAAAAGATGGGTATGTTTGGAGCAGGAGAACTTTGATGGATAATAATAGTCAATGAATTAGATGAGTTAACAATACAGGGTCTCAAATAGCAATAAAAGCTAGGCTCTTACTTAGAAAGGAATCGGTCTCACTGTGGGCTTCTGAGCAGAGAAGATTTCATGATGCAATGAGACCCATCTGGTATGAGAATGCCAGGTGGATTTACGAGGAGACTCAGTGGAAAAGATGGAGAATATGAGTTTAGAATCAAGTTTCAATGGCTTTGGAAATTTAGCCCAAATTTCATTACTCAAAATTACCTAATTTTTTTGGTCCAAATGTCATTCTATAAATTTAAATCCACGTAAAATTTGACAAAATCTGAAAACAGTAGTAATCCTTACAAAAGCAGTTATTTGCCTAGGGAGCAAACAACAAGTGCCTTTGCATTATATACCTCCATGACAGGTTTTATAACATGTTGAAAATTTGGCATCTTATTCCTTTAATTCCACTGAATTCTTTTAAGCTAGGTTTTTCTGTTCCATTGCTAGGAAGCTATAAATTAGTAGTAGTAGTAGTAGTAGTAGTAGTAGTAGTATTTAAATTAGAGCAAAGAGACTTTGTAGTCATTATTCTGGTGAATGAGAGGTTTTTCTCAGTTTGACAGGCAAGGTCCTGTTGTCCTCAGTAATTCACGTGAAAAAGAAGTTAAGTAATTGAGTTAAGGAGGAGTAAATAGAAGTCTCATAGAAAGTCCTAACTGCCTTCACTTTGGAAGAGTAGAAAGAAGAAAAGAGAGACAACAGAGAAAGATAAAAACTTGGGAAAGAACCACTCATCGTGATCGCCCAGTCATTCCATTTAATTGGGGAGTTCAAAATACAGTATACAGATATTTAGATTATAGATTAGCTAGTCAAACATATCAGCTTCCTTCCCCCCCCCATTTTATAAACTCTGCTAAGAATGATGCTATCTTGAGGGTGTTTAGGCCAAAATATTAATGTTTTAACATGAAAACAAAGCCAGTTACCGTTTTTTAAATATTGGGGCACCTGTGTGGCTCAGTCAGTTAAGGGTCCAACTTTGATTCAAGTCACGATCTCATTCTGGGTTCTCTGTTGACAATTCAGAGCCTGGATCCTGCTTCAGATTCTGTGTCTCCCTCCCCATCTCCCCCTCCCTGCTCTCCCCTGCTTGCACTCTGTCTCTCTCATTCTCTCAAAAATAAAAATTATTTTTTAATTGTCAAATATTAACTATGATAGTCAACTATCCATTATCTTCTGGATCCTCAAAGTAGACCATAACTATATATAATCTAATGAAAGGATGGTTAAAACTTTTATATCTTTTTGTGTAATACAGAATATGTGGTATTTGTTAAAAACACTATCTTAGTACTACTTAGTGTAGGCTCTGATTTAATTAATCTGGATTCTCTGAATATAGTTAAGGAAGGCTAAAAGGAAAAGACCCAAAATCTCATTGTCAAACAAGACGATTAGGTCTTAGATGGAAACATTCTGATGATATGCCACCAAATGGGATATCCACACACAATATAATATTGAGTTTAAGATCCTCTGGAAGTTCATACTTTATTTATGTCACTAGAGACATACATAGGACTGAATATTTATTTATTCTATTTCTATGATATTTCATGGAGAAAATTAGTATTATTCCCTTTCCTGCAATGGTTGGGATTGGAAAGGAAGGAATTATGGTAGAGGAAAAGTAGGACTAAATACTTTTATAATATGTCTTTAGTTAGAAAATAGCAGAGGACCTGAACATACGGATAGAATATAATGAATGCAATGCAAGGTTTATTTCATCTCTTCTCAAACTGTAATCTCATACTCATACAACCGAGTATGATATTAAAATGCAGATTCGGAATTAGTTGGTCTGCAGTAGAGATCCCTGAAATCCAGGTTCCAGGCGACCAAACTTTGATTTATACAGTTAGTGTTTTAAACACAGTCTTTTTTAGTACACATGTACTTTTCTGGAAAGAAATTGTGTTCTAAATTGTAATTTTTCAAATGAAGCATAAACCTCTTGAAAGCTAAATAATCTCTTTTGTCAACCTAAATAAAGGAGGTAAACTGAGGCAAACTCAAATTATCAAATTATCTCTACCGGAGAAGTGTTCAATAAATATTTATCCCTAACAGTGGTGATAACTTCTGTACATAAATTGTTTTAACTTCCAAACCCCCAAAGTCTGTAGTAATTGCTAGATTTCAGTGTTCAAAAACATTTTGAGATGGATTACCTATATACCTTATTTTGAGTCTAAAAGTTGATATCTGAGTCCCGGCTTGGTCAGTTTTTGGTCATTTGAACTTGGAAAGTTTGCCCCCACTCTTTGTATTTTGTTTTTCTCACATAAAATGAAGTTAGAAATTATGCTTGCCAATGGCTGTTTCAAAGATTACATGAAGTAGGGATTTATTATGGTAAGAAGTATGCCTGACATATTGACATTTCCATGAATACCAGTTATTTTGATTCTTCTAATTATTTTGTATGTATTAGGTACACATACACATATATTATATTTATATGATTTATGAGTATTTTAAAAATTTATAACAAACAGATCTCTACTTTGTTTAAAAGCTGATCCTACAGAGCTATACTTATTTCTGTAACTTTCGCAGGGTCTGATGATATTTTACCTTTGTACACTCTTGTTTAAGAATATATAATATGAAAATACAATGAAATATAATATTGAAGCTGTAATTCAGTACTTGGTATGCTATCCATGCACAGCGGTCTGAAATTCCATCGTTCATGATATTAGCTGAACATTCCATGAGTTACACCCTTTATTTAGTTGAGCAGCATGTAACCACTATAACCGATAAAATATAGCTTACTCATGATTAACTTTTTATACAGTGCAGCATTCACATTCTTACAATCATGATTCTTTATGTAATTATATCTATTAAAGTGTATATAAATAATATTACCATTATACTTCTCCCACAAGGAAAAATATCAGTTCAAAATACTTCAGAAGTAAGAAAGGAAAGACACAGGAAGAAATTTCCTTCCAAGCTACTTTCATTCTTTATTTTTATAATGTGTACTTAAAGGAACACTGAAATACATCAGTGCATGGAAAAAGCTTGAGAATTCTTTTTTGAAATATGGGATTGAAAAGCTTATGTAATTCAACTTTGGAATTTACCATAGCTTGTTAACCAAAGATCCTCGTTCTTCTAAAAAACTATGTAGTCATTCATTTGACAAATATTATCTAGTCCCTGATACATTCTAGGAGCTAAATGTGAAGCAAACCATAACAGAAAACAATAAAAACTCTGCCAAATAAAGACACACTCTAAGATATGTGTTTCTCTCAATTTAGCCTTGAAAATCTAAGAAGGCTTCTTGGGAAAGGCAAATCTAAACAGGATCCCCATTAAGTAAGTAATAAAAGCCTAAAACTCCCACCCCCACATTTTACATATTTTCGTTCAATGTCAACTATATAGGAAATGTGAAGGTTTTGTTTATTTAAAAATAAAGACTGATTTTAAATATTTTTTTGGGATACCCATAATTTTTCTCTGTCTCTGTATTTGTTGTCAAAAAAGTTGATAACAGCATATGTTTATTCCTTGTAATCAAATGGAATAAGAAAGTTAAGCAAAACCACCATATATCAATTAATGACCAAATAAAGACAGGCTAAAATTTTACTTTAGAAAGTTCAAAATTGCGGTGGGTCATATTTATTAAGTATTTTCCATGTATGGGAGTGTGCTTGTGATTGGTTTTATTATTTGACTTACTCATGGGTACTGGATTGTTTGGGACTCTGTTTTTTGGTTTTATTTTTTGTTTGCTTTTCGTTTTGACTACTTACTGATAAGTAAATTGTCTGAATTTATTTATTTTTTCAAATAGGTCAAGTGAAATTCTGCAGAATCATATTCTTTATTAGTGAAAATTTAATTACTGGTTAAAATGATAAGAATATGGGTGCTCTGCATTTATAGTCATGTGCAGGGCCCACAAAGAATAGTGATTAGACTGCATCCACTTCCTTCTGGTTTGAAGTTAACTCTTACGGGAGGTGTGTTTCACTGCCTTATGAAAATAGCTGCCTTCTCACTCTGCAGGATTCTCTAGTAGAGGTTGACAGAAGGTCAAGTGCAGGATTCAACCTGTCTTCTGTTCTACCCTGCCCCCTCAGTACTAGGGATGAAAGAAGAGTTGGCGTGCCTACCCCTGGTCTAGAAAACAAGGCCTATGTTTAGATAGCTTTCTATGTATAGGACCCAGCATGGTTCTATGTACTGTTTGATTGTATAGCGAGTAACTATACAATGAAACTGTACAGTTTTCATTTTCAAAACTCTCAATGTGAGGAGGCTTGTGAGATACAGGAAACGGGAACATGCTTTAATTTTTCCCATCACTGGAGAAACCTTGGGTAGAGCTTCCAGTCAATTATGAATTCAACTTCAAGATCCTTAAAACCTGGATATATGAAATTGGAGAAGGCTGGTTTATGAAAGGTATCGGTCAGTTTCTTCTAGTAAGGTTTGGGATATGAGCCTTATTAGTCTTATAGTCTTATTAATCAGGATTTTCCAGAGAAACAGACTAGTAGTGCTATTATAAGTATATAAGGAAACTTAATATGAGGCTGACAAAGTATCCCGAGATGCCGTTTGTAAACTGGAGACTCAGAAAGGTCTGATATAATTCAGTCTGAGTTGAAGGCTTGAAACCAGAGAAGTCAGTGGTATAAATCCCACCCCAGACCAAGGGTCAGAAAGGTGAAATGAGATGTCCCAGCTCAACAGTGAGGCAGGAATAAAACGGGACAAATTCCTGCTTCCTTCACCTGTATTTCTATTCAGGCCCTCAAAGGACTGTATGATATCCACTCACATTGGTTAGGGCAATCTACCTACTGAATCCACCAATTCAAATGGTATTGTCATCCCAAAACAGCCTCACAGAAACATCTAGAAATAATGTTTAATCTGAGAACTCCACAGCCAGTCAAATTGACACATAAAATTACCCATCTCACTAATCTACTCTGACAGAGTCAAACTTTATAGTAGATTATAAAGAATACCACTTGGAGAATATATTTTCTCAATTTGAGACTCAGCAAAAAGATACTTAGCAGATCAAAATGCTACTTCCTCCTGCCAATAATTATGTGTTCTCGTATAAGCGATGATGTTTTGTAATCTACCAACAGCAGGCTGGGACAGAATATTTTCTGATTTGGCCTGTGGGGAATTTCAGGTATTTAAGGCCTGTTCCTTCCTCTTAGTGACCTGTTCCTTTGAGGATCATAAAAACCTTAAGAAATACTGAGTTTTCTTTTCAAATTTTGTTCTTTGAATATCTCATTTTTTAAGCCTTTCTAATAAATTTGAGCTATCATTTTATGCTCATTAACACTGGAAACCCAGGACTCTGAACTTTTCTTAGGGCTGATTATGTGTAGTATAATCACAGTCAACTAGACGGTCAGTTAGAGACTTTGTATTAATTTAGTGTAACTTAGTTGCTGAAACTGTAGGCTGTGTATTCTGACAGGCTAGGTTCAAATCACAACTCAGCTGCTTAGGCAGCTATCCTGTCCTTTCTTTTTTTAAATTTTATAAATGTTTATTTCATTTGAGAGAGAGAGAGAGAGAGAGAGAGAGAGAGAGAGAGAGAGAGAATGAGAGAGAGTGCGCGCAAGCCATGAGTGGGGAAGGGGCAGGGAGAGAGGGAGACACAGAATATGAAACAGGCTTTGAGCTGTCAGCACAGTGCCCAACAGCAGGGCTGGAACTCGGGATGGTGAGATCATGACCTAGGCCAAAGTTGGATGCTTAACCGACTGAGCCACCAGAAGCCCCTATCATGTTCTTTCTTAAAATTTGTATGTACTGCCAATATACCTCTTTATTATATTTAAATATTATTAACTCTTTATGTTATTACTTTTATGTACACATACAGTTAAGAACTTTCAAAGGTAAGTATAATTTCAAAATTAGTCTCATGGAAATATTTACTGCATTTTATTCTTGTAATAAAATGCTATATAATCTTGGGCCAAGAAATCATCCTCAGTGATACATTTTTTTTTTAACTTTAAAACTGAAATGTAGCGAACTACAATATAGTATATTAGTCTACACTGTATAGTTTGGTGAATTGTTGCTTATACCATGTAATCATATTAATTACTGTTGCATTTTATTCTTGGAATAATAAATACATATTTAAACTTCTGGCTGGTAGAATTTCAATATGTGAAGCATGCAAGGAGAATTCTACTCCAAATTATATCTAGAATACTTAATTCTATTTGAAAATTAATATTCAAATATTTAAAATAATTTAAAAATATTTAAAACAATAATGGCAAATCTTATTTGTATGACTGTTATTGTTACACTGATTACATGTTACCCTACACGATCTCAAGGTCAAATATACTATAAACTCTGAACAAATGTTTCTTTATACTTGTCTATATTATTCTGCTCAGATATATGACCTAGAGAGTGTTAAATGTTACTACGAAAACATTGTTGCATTAAATGACTCAACAGCTCATCTTATAATTAAAGATGTTAAAGATGGACTTCAGTCCACCTCTCCAAATAAGAGAGCCATCTAGTCAATGGAACCTGGACAGTGGTGAAGATATGCATTTCAAGAAATAATGGCCTCCAGGCTGACATCAGCCTTTGGTCAAAGAAGGAGAATAGGAAAAATAAAAAGCAGTTTGGTGGCTAAAATTTTGTCTTGCTTTTCTTCTGGCTGGAATAAAAGATATGAATAAAGCTAACTGCAGAGATAACAGGAAACAGTATTTCTCCCAATGCTACTGAGTGCCCACTTAGTGCTACCTATGAGAAATGTCTTACCAACTACCTTCTACTGGATGCCTGCTGTTTTCTTACTCACTGAGAAACTTTGCTGTTTGAAATTATTTTACTTCATTTATACATTCTCTGAAGCTCCTCCTTTCGGTGTGTGGATTCAAGTTTCTGATCTTCATTTTATTTCTTTCTGAAAAACTTTAATATTTCTTGCAAAGCAGATCAATTGGCAGCAAATTCCTTCAGTTCTTGTCTGAAAAGTATTTATTTTTCTTGCACTTTTGAAGGATAATTATGCTGACTAAAGAATTATGATGTGTTTTTTTCCTCTCATAACGTTTTAAATATTTTACTCTACTCTTGCTTATGTGGTTTCTGAGAAATCAGATGTAATTCTCATTTTTGTTCATATATAGATAAAGTGATTTTCCTTTGATTTCTTTCAGGACTTTTTCTTTAGTTTGTTTTCTGATATTTGAATGTAATACACCTAAGTGTAGTGGTTTTTTGGTATTTATCCTTCTTGGTGTATTCTGAGATTCCTGGATCTGTAGTTTGGCATTGGAATTTAATTTTAGGAAATTTTTAATCATTATTGCTTCAAATATTGTTTTTGTTTCTTTCCTCTTTCCCTTTCTGGCATTCCCATTAGAAATATGTTTTATGCCTTTTGTAGTTTTCCTAGAGTTCTTGAATAATCTGTTCTTTTTTTTTATTTAGTTAATTTATTTAATCATTTATTTCTTTTTATCACCATGAATTTTTTATCTGAGGTCATTATATATATATATATATTTTTTATTTTTTCTAATGTTTATTTTTGAGAGGGAGAGAGACAGAGTGTGAGCAGGGGAGGGGCAGAAAGAGAGGAGACACAGAATCTGAAGCAGTCACAGGCTCTAAGCTGTCAGCACAGGCCCTGAGGCAAAGCTTGATATCATGAACCATGAGATCATGACCTGAGCTGAAGTCAGACGCTCAACCAACTGAGCCACCCAAGTACCCCCATCATCTTTTTTGACTTATATACAATCTTAAACAATATATTTTAGTATTTATAATAAAGTCCCTTGAGGGGGGAACCTTGGTGACTTAGGCTCAAGTCATGATCTCATGGTTCTTGAGTTCAAGCTCCACATCAGGCTCTGTGCTGAGAGCTCACAGCTCAGAGGCTGGAGCCTGCTTTGGATTCTATGTCTCTCTCTCTTTCTCCCCCTAGTCCCCCCTCACACTCTCTCTCTCTCTCTCTCTCTCTCTCTCTCTCAATAAACATTAAAAAAATAATTTTTTAAGTCCCTTGATTGTTGCTGCTGTTGTTTTTTATTTTTTGCATTACTTTAGTTATAAAATTGTCTTTCTGGGATTAGAAATTTTGGTCAAAAATATATTCTTAGCATAATAAAGAAAATATTCTAATGTCTTTGTGATTTCATTGTTGCTGTTACTAATCTGATTACATTTTGCAATGTCTTACTGGTTTTATTGATTTTTCTACTTTTGATTATTGATTTGATGATTTGATGATATATTGATTTGATGATTATTACTGTTGATTTTTCTACTATTCTGTCTACTTTAGATTAAGATGTTTTCCTTTTGAAATTCTGCAGTTTCATTCTGATGTGTTAGTATTTGAATTTTGGGGGATATGTTTTGGAATCCTTGGATTTAAGCATTGGTTATTTATACAAGTCTAGAAAGTCAATAGCCATTTACCATTGAATATTCCATTTTTCTATTCTTTCTATGATCTCCTTCAGAAAACTTAATCATTTCCATTTAAGATCTTGTTAAGTCTTGTAATCTCCAGTTCATAGTGTACTTACCTTTGTAATTTTCTCCTCAAATAACTAATGGGATTTTTGCCTATTTCACATTTTATTTGTTTGTTTTCATTTTACAAGTTCCATAGCTCTGTACTATATATGATTTTATATTTTATTTTTTTCTTTTTTTTAAAGCTGAAAATCAAAATTTAAATGTATTAAACTTAGTTATCTAATACTGGACATGATACATTTAAAATATAATTCTTTAAGAATTGAATTCTGCAGTTCATTACTGCTACTGTTTTACCTCTGAGAAATTGACTTCTTCTGTCCAGTATTTTAAAGTGTAAAAGCTATTATTTCTCAAAATTTATATGTGGGCATTGCTTAAAGCCTAAACAGGTTAACTGATAATGCTTCTTTCAGTCATCTGAAAGCATCATAAATTTAGGTCCACTTAAAATATTTTATTTGATGATTTTTGGACAACATAGGTAGTGTTCTTTTGGACGACAAACACTAATGTGTGCCAATTCTCACTGCAAAATATCAGCCTTCTTAAAAGTTTTGTTTGCAAATGTTATTTTGGATAGCTAGCCTGCCTTATATTTCTTTAAATTATGTTTATCAAGCCTCAATATGATTTATAAATTAAAGCATACTTCTAAGAAGCAATAAAGGTTTTATTCTGTCTTTAATTCATAGTCTCATTTTGTCATGTAGACATAAGAATTAATCTCCTGGGTGGCTTAGTAGGTTAAGTGTCCCACTTCAGCTCAGGTCATGATCTCATGGTTCATGACATCAAGCCCTGGGTCAGATTTTGTGCTGAAAGCTTAGAGCGTGGAACCTGTTTCGGATTGTGTGTCTCTCTCTTTCTGCCCCTCTTCCATTCACACTCTGTCTCTCTCCCCTCTTAAAAACAAATAAGCTTTAAAAAATTTAAAAAAAGAATCAATTGCTGACATGTTATGGAAAGTAATTCAGTTAAAAATTAACAAAAAGAATATATTTATATTTTTCTTCTCAAACTCATATGTTCATAATCAACAGAAAATATTTTTCTGACAGTGTGAAAATGGAAATTTATGAACAAAGTTTGTCAATAATTGAATATTCTTGACATGAACAAAAGTTACTACTATGAACAGTGGTCACAAAAGTTTTATATACCCAGTGTTCTTGAAAAACTGTATCAATCAGAAGACACCAATCTGCATATCATGCTGTCTACATTAACTTTTTATTAGGAGAAAGGATTGAATTACAGAAAATAGAACGGTGTCTACAGTTATAAGACATACAAATATATTAAACGCAGAATTGTATATATTGACATCTAGAATACTTTCAAATTTTAATCTATTCTCTAGTGGACAATGTTTTTAAATAACAAATATGAAATATGTGCAGTTGAACGTCGGATGTGTTTATTTACATTGTTCTGGGGCGCCTGGGTGGCTCAGTCGGTAGAGCGTTGGACTTTGGCTCAGGTCTCATGTTCGAGCCCGCGTCGGGCTCTGTGTGGACAGCTTAGAGCCTGGAGCCTGCTTCGGATTCTGTATCTCCCTCTCTCTGCCCTTCCCCCACTGACGCCCTGTCTCTCACTCTCTTTCTCAAAAATAAACATTAAAAAAAAGTAATAATAAATACATTGTTCTGGGAGAAACAGTTTTGTCGGATTCACAAACACAAGAAAGCAGAATCAGAATGTTCAGGATACAGTTTCAGGAAGAAAGTTATATTGGCAGAATACTTAACAATTCTGGGACAACTTTCAAAGAAAGGATATAGTTTCAAAGAAAGAATATAGTTAAAGAAACAAAGATTAAAAACTACAAAAGTGTTTTTGATTTTAAAAAGTTGACATTTTAGCCAGGTTATAAGGCAAATTGAGCTCACTTACTTGGTTTAGTCAATGATTTTAATCAAGTGTCTTTTTTGAAGATCTGTGGAGATTTTGTTTGCATTTGTGTCTGCTCCCTAGGAAAAAAAAATAATGTGATTGAGTGATTCTATTTTAGTACATTTTGCTGTTTTCTTTTTTCAGATAAATTTGCTTTTGGACACAATTTGTACATTTCCAAGCTGAAACCAGAGTCTTGAAGTTTGTTTCTAATTAGGATCTTAAAAGTGAATAAATGTGGCATAAGTTGAATATTAGTTTCAAAACATTTTTAAAAGCAATGTTCTAGAGACTTATGCAAAAGAAGCCTAAGAAAAGGATGTATCTGAACTATTAAATTCTAAGTGAATACTGCAGGATATTCTGAGGCCAGTAAGTACCTAATTGATTTCCCCAAGTCAGCCTTAAAAAGAGCCTTGGGGCTAGTTTGTACTTGTAGTCTTGCTTTATGGACCTAAAAGAATAAGTGTGTAAAATATCACATATTCCAAAGAATTCAAGTTATAAAATGAGACTCGCAGTTAAAGAAGTAAGTATAGTATTTCATGCCTTAAAGACAAGATGTTAGAAAGAAAAGTACTCAGTGTAAAAATTATTGTTAAACAACTTATTTTAACATATGCAAGTTTGAAACTAGAAAAGTGAAAGGCATTAATAGGTGTTGGAGGTTGAGTTCCTGGCAAAGCAGGAACCACACAGGTGCTAAGACAGAGATTACTGTACAGGAAGTTATTTGGGGAATGCTCTCGGAGTCAAGACCTATCAGGAAAGCCAAGAACTGAGATTGGATGGAAAATGAAATTGGGGTGCAGTGTAGTCTCAAAAAAGGCTTTAACTTGACCCTACCTGGGACAGCCCATTGCAGTGTTGACTTGCGCGGCCAAGGGATCGCCCTTTATATCCCTGAGTCTAGTAGTCAAAGGATTTGGGCACCTTCAGAAAGGGGCATGACTTGGGTGAAAGATCTCTTCAGCTTCAGACCTCCATGAGGAAAGCTGGCCATTGAGTTATGTGAGCCAGCAATTGGGGGAGAAATGTCACTCTCTTTTGAGGGAAGTCTGTGGAGTCATCAGAGCATACTCTTTACTTGACATGTAGTATGTACTATGGCCCCTCCCTGTGCTGAAGGCTTAATATTTACATTTCATTTTACCCTCAAGATATATTTGATCTCATCAATGAGGCTTGGAAAATGAATAAGCTTGTCCAGGCTCTCAACAAATCAATAGTTCAGCTAGAGTATTAGAGCTTCTGTTAAAGGCCAACATTTTACTTTGTAAGAGTGCTTCTTTCAGTAAATTCAGAAGATAATTTTTTCATCAGATTCTAATTTTGATCATTCCTGTCTGTAGGAATATAGATGCAGGGAGAACTATTTCATGGATCGCAAGCTCTTGGAAAACAGGGATTTTCGAAAAGCAGAAAGGCGCTCATAATATATACACAAAGAGGCAACACTATTAAAATGTGCATTCTGGTAACTATATTAGTGAGGTTCATCAGAAAAAAAGAATGGAAAAAACCTCTCTCCTTTCCTCATTTCATTATTTCTTTTCAAAATACAACCTTGTAACTTCTCATTGCAGCACCCTAAGTGGGTCCATCTGCTAGGGCTAATGACTGACATTATAAATAATACGCTATACCAATTGAACCTGAACCTTAATATGCCATCTAGGACTTTTACTTTTATTAAATATATATTACATATAAAATAAATTATTATATAATATGTCATAGATATTTTTCCCTGTCTATATTTGAAATCACTCCATAGTTACATATATATATTTTTTTGTTTCTCCCTATATCTCCTTCTCTTAATGAGTATAAGTTTTCTACACAATATTCTAGTATTTATTAATAGGAAACAATTATATAATTGATATTTTATGTTCCATGTAAGCCAAACTTTAAGCAATGGTGGCAGTTTGTGTGTATGTGTGTTTTCTTTGATTGCACATATTGAGTCTGTAGACGCTTGTAAAATCCTGAATCCAAACCAGGGAATGTTGTGCGATGTGATGGCTTGTGTATGAATAGGGGGAGCTTTGATTTGAATCCCAGCCCTGACATCGATCAGGTCTCTCAAGTTCACTTAATTTCCTCTACTTTAAGCCAGCAGTAATTTCACTTTCTTTATGACCTCAAACTTGTACTCCAAAGTGGTAGTAAATATAGGTAAAAGTGAAAAGAACTATAAATTACTTTAATATATTTCAGTAAAAATATTAATTATAGCAATTATTAATTTGGTTAAAGTATTTTGTAATTTATTTCTTGTGTAAGCTTTTTTTGAAGATTGACCTGGTCACATGAGTACAAATTATCTGGAACCATGATGTTACTATGCTCTCCTGGTCTACTCAGTCTTGGACACTCACACGTGCTGGATTACACCCCTAACCATTTTATGTGTTATATGCTGCCTATTTTCTATGTGTATTTGTGTTTACAGCTTCTGCTTTAATTCGTTAACTTCATCCAGTTATATCTTGTGTTCCAGAAAATAATATTCTTCCCCAGTATTATGAATGATCTCTATAAAAATATTTACAAATATTAACTTAAAATTTGGTTCCTGGTTTTCATAATGAGTTCATATGCTCATTTTAAAAAAATGTTTCCAGCATTAATTAAATTGCAAATGTTGGCAGTGGATATTTTTCAATATTTGGTTGTTACTTTCAAACTTTACATAGAGATCTTTGTGGGACTTTTCTGATTTAGTTATAGAAAAACAATAATTAGCATACAATTATTTAAAATGTTTCATTTTAATAATGGGAGTTATGTCATTTTTAAAACTCTCACTCTTGCTTTTAGTTTAAAAAAAATCAACAGTTGTTTTTGTTAAATTTTTTGCTACGAAATGACTATACTTAGGAGAGATTTTTGACAGAATTATCCATATGATTTTCCCTGTTTCATTACTCTTCTTTTCATACATTTCCTTTTACTACAAAATATATACTCACTTTAAACAATACACAAAGAAGATCATTAAAGACAGCCATAATCTTGCTACTCAGAAGTAAACTGTAATAAACATTTTAATTTCTATTCTTCCTATTTCATGATTCTTAACTCATATACCAGCATTTAGTTTTTCTCTTATATTTTTAAAATTCTTACTGTTTTAAATTATCCAATTCTGAAGGAAGGAGGGAGAGAAAGAAAGGAGAGATGGAAAAGAGAGGAAAGAAAGAAGGGAAGAAGAAAAAAAGGAAGAAAGAAATGCTTTATTTATTTATTTATTTATATTTGAAGAAAAGTCCATTATTTTTATTTTTTTTACTTTTTTTATAGTTTCAAGATTTAATTAAAAATTTAGTTAGTTAACATATAGTGTAATATTAGTTTCAGGATTCAAAATTAGTGCTTTCTCACTTATATATAATATCTAGTGTTCATCACAAGTACCTTCCTTAGTACCCATCACCCATTTAACCCATCCTCCTGCCCACCTCCCTCCATTAACCCTCAGTTTGTCCTCTATAGTTAAGAGTCTCTTATAGTTTGTGTCTCTCTTTTTTCCCCCTATTTTCATGTGTTTTATTTCTTAAATTTCACATATGAGTGAAATCATATGGTATTTGTCTTTCTTTGAGTGACTTATTTCATTTAGCATATACACTCTCACTCCACCCACATCTTTGGAATTGGCAAGATTTCATTTTTTTTCATGGCCAAGAAATATATATATATATATATATATATATCCAGTCGTGCTGAATAGAGTAATCTGGCTATATATATATATATATATATATATATATATATATATACATATATATATTTGTGTTTTTTTTTTTTTCCATTCAGCACATTGACTATATCATGCTACTTCTTTCTTTCCTGCCATGATTATGTGGAAAGATCTTGGGCTAATCTTATTTTTTTTCCTTTAATGTTATAGACTTTTTTTTTATCCTGCTGCCTTTAGGATTGTTTCTTTATGTCTATATTTTGCAAATTTAACTATGGCATTTCTTGGTGTGGCTTTCTTTTGTTGATTTTGATTGGAGTTCTCAGTGCCTCCTGGATTTGGCTGTCTATTTCTTTCTCCAGATTAGGGAAGGTGGCAGATATTATTTCCTCAGATTAAACTTCTGTCCTCTTTTCTCTCTTTTCTTCTTAGGGGACTTCTATGATAAGAATGCTATTACACTTTATTAAGTCACTTAGTTATCTAAGTCTACATTTGTGATCTAATGTTTTTCCTTCCCTCTTTTTTCAGTTTCATTATATTCCCTAATTTCTTTATCATATATCACTTATTCATTCCTTTGCTTCTTGCATCCTTGTGGTCACTGCATTCAGTCAGTTTTGAATCTGTTATCACATTTTTCATTTTGACCTGACTGGTAATAAGTTTTTTATCTCTGTGGTAAGGGACTTCCCAGTATCTTCTATGCTTTTCTCAAGACCAGCCAGTACTTTTGTGATTTTTGGTTTAAATGTTAGATCAGGCATATTAGTTATATCTGTTTTGGTTAGATCTCTGGCTGTGACCTCCTTTCTTTTGGGATAAATTCCTTCTTCTTGGCATTTTGTCTAGGTCTCTGATGTTTTCTCTGTGTTAGGAAAACCTGTTGGGTTTCCTGCTCCTGAAAATAATGGCACTTTTTTTTTTAACCTTTTTTTAGTGTTTATTTTTGAGACAGAGAAAAAAAGAGTGCAAGCTGGGGAGGGGCAGAGCCCGAGGGAGATCCAGAATCGGAAGTAGGCTCCCGGCTCTGAGCTGTCAGCACAGAATCCAATGCAGGGCTTGAACCCACAAATTGCAAGATCAGACTAAGCTGAAGTCAGACCCTTAGTAATGGCTTTTTAAAGAATAGGTCATGTAATGTCCAGGGCCTGGAGCTTCAGGAAGTGTTTATGGTGTGTGCTGGGTGCATTCCGTTGCTGTGTTTTGGCTGCTCTTTCCCTCAGGTCAGTCCTTTGCAGACTTTCCCCTTGCCTGGAGTGGGGAGTGTTTGGACCTTGGTCACAGTGTGGGGAGTTTTAACAAGGTGTGCTCTGGCTTCCTGATTAAAAGAGACTTGATTCGATTTCCAGGTGAGCTGAAGCTTTGCAGAACACTGTGTTTAGTAAATGTAGTGTGTGCAAGGGTTTGTGCTGGTCTCCTGAGGGAGGAGCCCACCATGCTGGTTCTCAAGCACACTTGCCTGAGAAAAGCATCACCTGTAGAGCACAAGATAGCGGGGCTTGGTGCAAGTGGTTTAGGTTGCCACTATTGGCACTGTCCTGCTTATTGAAGTTAGTTTATGCTGAAGAGTAGGGGAGGGAAATGGTAGCAGCCAGCTCCCTAGTCCCTAGAGAGGGGAGTTTGTGTCCACTGCTGCCCAGAAAGCCCTCCCAAAGAGTGAACAGTCTTTCTGATGTGTCCCAGGTATCTCTCAGATCCCTGCTTTCGTCCTTTCTGTGTCTGGACTGCCTGCCCACCTGGCAGTGCAGTGCACCTGTGTTTTATCCCAGACAAGTTACCTGAGTTTACAAGTCCAAACTTTAGAGATCTTGCATGGCAGGACCTGTGCTGGTCCTCTGGGTGAGGGTCTTGCCATGCTGGAAGTGACCCAGGTTTGCCAGTGTCCAGTTTAGCTGCCCTCAAAAGGTGTCTCTGCACCTATGCTGAGGGGCAGAGGAGGGAAATGGCACCTGCTGCGACTTTTATCCCCAGAGAGGCAATGCCACCTCTCCCAGATGCAGTCTAAGAAGGGAGAACTGTTTCTCCCAGTGTGTCCCAGGAAATTCTCAGATCGTACTGTTGGCTGCTGAGGCTCTCTGCTCTCCTTCTTTACAGCAGCACCACAGTGCCTGCCACACTCCACACCAGCCATGGAGCTGACTTCTAAAACTCCATCCTTTTCTTAAAGATTTTTAAAAGATATTTTTTCAGTTTATTTGTTTATTTCTGAGAGAAAAGGATAGACAAAGAGAGAAGAGGGAGCAGAGGAGGGACAGAGAGAGGGAGACAAGAATCCCAAGCAGGCTCTGTGCTGTCAGCACAAAACTTGATGTGGGGCTTGAACTTACTGAATTGTGAGATCATGACTTGAGCTGAAAACAAAAGCCCAATGTTTAACCAACTGAGCCACCCAGGTACCCTAAAACTCTATCTTGGAGCCCCACTCAAAGTTTTCACAACTCATGAAAATCAGTCCCTCTTGTTTTCCCAGTCATTGGCTTTGGGAGAGTGTTTTACTTGTGTGATACACTGTGTCTCCTCTCTCTCTCTATCTATGTGTGTGTGTGTGTGTGTGTGTGTCTGCTTTCAGCCAGGTCTCCTTTACCTCCACCACACCAGCAATCCATTGCTCTCCCAAACTACATCTCCACACCTCCTACTTTCCACACATGGTCTTTTCTCTCCCTCTAGCTGTGCAGTTTGTTGTCACTCTTCAAACAATGTCTTGGGTATTGGGAATGATGTGATATTTGTCTAGCAGTGTTTGAGGAGTGAGGAAAACCTAGGATCCTTCTACTCCCCCACCATCTTATCTCCTCCACTCATGTACTTTAATCTGTGGTGCGTGTTTGTTTGTTTGTTTGTTTGTTTGTTTTTTGGTAATATAATTAGCCATCTTTTTAGAAAAGAAAACACTTGTTCACTGTGGGTGATTAATTCTAATTGATTTTACAGATTTAGAAAGAATAATAGTGTTAATAACGCTGGAAGGAAAATTTGTAGATGATTTGCTCCAACCTCCATATTTTACCCAGAATATTTTAATAAGTTGTCCAAGACCACTAGCATAGCTGACTAATGTTTGATTGAGAAATAAAGTAATGAACTCTACATTCTTAGATTCCCAGGGTAGATTTCTTTCTGCTACTCAGTACAATAGTCTTTAAATTTACACAGTTTAAAACATCTCCGGTCTCATTTATACCCAGAGATCACAATGTATTGAGTCTTTATTATTACTCTGGTTACCATACTTACTTCCTGTAGTGAAAAGGCAAATTCAAATCGGTAAATTTTTACATTCAACAGAGAAGGGAAAAAGAGCTTACTGTCATATTTGGAATAATTTTACTTGCTTAGGAGTCATGTTTCTCTGTGCTAAGGCACTAAATTTATCCTGAAGTTATGTCTTTTCTAATGAGTGAATATATGCTAATTATCTGTGACATATAAATTAGTGATTAGTGATTATTAGCAATAACCTTGAAATATGTTATATATAATGATGCTGTTGAGTCATATTGATGACTGTTGGTAAAACAGAATTCATTTGTAACATTTAACTGACTATAAAGCACTTACTATATATAAAGTACCTATTCCCTTATTTTTTACCTAGAGCCAAAAGAGATTATGTAATTTTTTTCACTTTTAGTATTTATTCTTGAGTTATAGATATATAGACAGCATGTTCACTCCAAGGCAAAAGACAAACCTACTAATATGGCAAGTGATTTACATAATTTTCTTTTTTTTTCTAATTTATTTTTGTTTCTCATCAATGTTGGTATACACTTACAACTGATTGAGCTTGTAAATTTTTCTAAATATATGCTAAAGAAGAATGCTAAGTTTTCCTCCTACATAAAATATAATCTTTCCATATATCATATATTAAATATATTTTGCCTTGTTATACAGTCCTATGTGAATTATTAGCCTATTCTTGTAGCTAGTTACTTAATAATATTTATTAAACAAGCAAAAACAGAAAAGAGATACAGATAACTGTAGAAAACATGTCTCTGACTTAAGGAATCACACATTCCAGACATTAAACATACAAATAAACAGATAATTGCAATGTGAATCTGATCATGTGAAAAGGTACGAGTAAACTACTATAGGATTACAGAAGAGAGTAGTTATTTCTGCTCACAGTAATGGAGTGAACTTTACTAAGGACATATTTGAACTTCATCTGCATTGGTGAGTAAAATTTACTGACATTATGCTGGAAAGTCACATGAGAGCCTGAAAAATAAAAAAAAATAAAAAAAATAAAAAAAACGAAATGAAAATAAGGTGATGAATGTAAAGACTGAATGAGATGATGATGTTTACAGATGAGTCTGGAGAACAAATTTTGACAAGGTTTTGAAAGACCTTGTTTGTAATGTTAATGAATATGAGCTTTTCATTTCAACCAGTACACCCAGAGATGGGGATAAATTTTTTTAAAATAGCACGATAGTCTATTTGATTTTAGGAAAATAGCGAGCAACGTAATGGAGGAAGTGCTGACTTGAGAACAAGATGGAAGCAGACAAAAGCATAGAGAGTAGGTAGGTGAGGCTCTCTTTTTCTAAATCCATGCAAGAAAATGAGGATCTATATCAAGGAAACAGAATTGAGCATGAAAAGGAAATAATATCTAAATTTTTAAAAAAGATAGAAACTTTGTTCAGAAACTTGTTTTCTATTGATGCTTTGCTGTTGTTCTATACAGTAAGAGACTGAAATTAAACAGCTAGCTTATTTAAGAAAAATATGCTGAAATGGAGTTTGGGATTAAAAAGATGAATATGAGAGGCACCTGGGTGGCTCACGTCGTTGAGCAGCCGGCTTTGGCTCAGGTTATGATCTCACAGTTCGTGAATTCAAGCCCATGTCTGGCTCCGCGAAGCCTGGAGCCTGCTTCACATTCTATATCTCCCTCTCTCTCTGCTCTTCCCCTGCTCTCACTCTGTCTCTGTCTCAATCAAAAATAAATAAACATCAAAAAATAAAAAAATAACTACTATTATAGGCAATCACAATGCAACTAAAATTTCTCATATCCAAAAACCACAGTCTAAAAATTATTTATGGGTGTTTGTACTAAGGCACCTGAAGATGTCCATGTCCTAATTGCAAAACCTGTGAGGATGGAGATTAGATTAAAGGGACTGAATTTGAGATGTGAGGTTTACCCTGGATTATCTGGATGGGTCTAGTCTGCTCATTTGAGTCTTTAAAAGTTAAGAATCTTTCCCAGTTGGGCAAGGGGTCACAGCTAAGCAATATAAACTCTAGAAACTGTGAACTACAAGGGGAAAGATCCTCATCTAGAATGTTCAGATAGAAATGTGTCCCTGTCAACAACTTGATTTTAACTCAGTAATACCCAAGTTGGACTTCTAACTTACAAAAGCATAAAATAAAAAATGTGTATAGTTTTAAGCCATTAAGTTTGTGGTAACTTACTATAGTAGTAGTCGAAAACTAATATAATTATTTAAATACATTAAAAATTATTGACTCTTTGGTTTATGTGACTTGAATTACATGAACATACTCCCTCAATTTTAGATTAAAAAGCATCCAGCAACCATGAGTGGGATGTAAGAGTAAAATGTATAAATAAACTAAAAAGAAAATGACATAACTTAGTAACAGTAATGACACTTATTTTTACTGAGCACTTACTGTATTTCCAACAAGTTCCTGTTAACACTATATGTTATTGCTAAGCTACTAATTCCCATTTTAACATATATGAGCCCTGGCAGGGGTGTATATATATATATATATATATATATATATATATATATATATATGACAAAAGAGTAATTTATCTTGTTTTCAGATGTCAGTAGCATTTATTGAAATAATGATAACAATTATTAATAAGAGAAGATGATTATAATAGATTATAGCCTGGTTTGAAAAAGAACATCTTGACCGAGAATAATGGGTATACTTCACACTATCTGTCATAAAATTTAAATAAATCTGGATTTGCATGGTATATTATACTTTCTGGTTCAGTCTCATTCCAAACTGAGTCGTGATCTTAATAAACACGTCTATAAAAATAGCAAAAACATCATCAGACATGAGAAGAAGAAAAAAAAGACTAACAATGTGACCTTCTTTAATTTGGTCTTAGAAAGTCAATGTGTGTGTGTGTGTGTGTGTGTGTGTGTGTGTGTGTGAGAGAGAGAGAGAGACAGACAGACAGACAGACAGAGAAACAGAGACAGAAAGAGAAGGCCGTATATATTGCCCTGCACTATTTATGATTCCTATGTGCTTTTCAGGTGGATTTAATACTTATTCAACATTTTGGACAAGTTTGAATTTTTTTATTCAGGGTTAGCATTAGTGAGCAAGAGAAATATGAAAATATATTAATCCTATGTAACAATTAGGGGAAAGATAAATGCAAAGATTAGTGGGACTGTGTCTCATCCCTTAGAATCCCATGTCACAGACAATAAACGTGGACAGTAGAGGGCTGCAAAAGGGCTTAAATCTGAAAAATAGTCATATTAGTCTGGTTCAAATCATGTCACAGAACCCAGCAGGGACTTAAAAGGAAAAGTTTTAATATGAAGAATTATTAAGTTTTGATAGGAGGGTAATTAGAAATCAAGATAACTCTCTAAGAGAATTGTCCAGGGATGAGGGAGTATACCCAGAAAGGTACAACTTAGAAGGAGGGGCCCTTTCACAAGACCAGTGTTCAGATCGCCTCAGCCAGGATGCTTTGTAGTTCACCAATACTGATGAACAGGAAGTAGCCCTTTGGAGTGCAGGTGAGCTCCTGCCATTGGTTAGGTCTGAAGAGAGTCTGTGTGTCTTTGCAGGTGATGGTTTGAAGTTTACTGTGTCTACATTGGAAGGACCTTAGGAGACAGACTTCCAAGGAAGTAGCCATGTAGAAGAGTCAAGTGGACAAGAGAGTCACTGTGGAGGGGAGATCTAGAGTTCTATGTGTCCATGTGGAGAGAACGATAGAAAGGTGGGCATCCATGTGAGCCAGGGTTTTTCTTTCTTTTCTTTTCTTTTTCTTTTTTTTTTTTTTTTTGAGATTGATGAAAGACCATGGATGGAGCTGAGAACCACCCTGTGTCCTCAGATCCATACTGCTGGTTGATCACACAGCTTCAGGAGCCTGTGAGAGAAGGCTTCTTATTTCTGTGGTGTTTTTCCAGTACCTTCAACTATGAAAGTTTAACACCGTGCTCAGTTTAAAAGAGAAATTCTTAAAGAAATTCCAGTCTTTATTACAGAGCTGGTATTAAAATGTGAAGTCGAAGCTGAGATACAATAAATTGATAATGGATAAAGAGAAGTGAAAAAATTAACCGAAGTATGTCTGATACAAAGAATACTCTAAGTGATAAATCTAGACTTTCAGCTCCAATTCCAAATGAAACACTCAAATGTTTTAAAATATATAACAAACCTGAATAATGAGAATTTATAGGCCTATTTTATTTTTGATAATAAAATGATACTCAGAGGTATCAAAGACATTCATGTACCCACAGACATCAAGAGGATGAAAGAATTTGGACCCTTGTCCAACTATTAACAACTTGGTCTTAAGAAAATGACACCATACCTTTTTAGGCCATTGTATTAAGGATTTAGAATACAATGGTGTCTTTAGATTAATGAATTGTCTTTCTCTGATTGTAGAGGTGTTAAGAATCCTTCATTTTAAGATATAGGGATCATTTTATTAAAAATAAAGAAGGAAGAAATATATCACAAGCAATATTACTATCTAAATTGTTACTCTAAATTTGAACATATAAGTATAGCGAATGTACAATTGGGCATTCATATTATATATATATATATATATATATTATATGTTTTATACATATATGTTATGTAGGCGGTTTACATCTGTATCTACATCTATATATACATATATATTATATACATATATAACATATTCATATATATATTAACTTTTATTTATATACCTTTAATGTCTCTTATGTAATAGGAAAATGTTAACTTCTAGGATTAGAAATGAAGAAACAGCACTTTATTTTGAGGTACCCTAAGAAAGAAAAACCTGTAGAATTAGGAAGTTCTTCTTGACAAATACGTATACACCGGTCAATGTTCAGTTTTTTATGTACGATCAACAGGCTCTATAATATAGAAGGTTTAGAGGTTAATTAAAGTATTTAAGTTGCAAAAAAGAAATTAATGGAATAGTCCAATATTTATTTATTTATTTCTTTACTTTGAGGGAAAGAGAGAAAGAGTCCACAAGCAAGAGAGGGGCAGTGAGAGAGAGAAAATCCCAAGCCAGCTTCTCACTGTCAGCATGGAGCCTGGTGCAGAGCTTGAACTCACAAACCTCAAGGTCATGCATGACCTGCACTGAAATTAAGAGCCAGATGATCAACCAACTGAGCAATCCAGGCACCGCTATAGTCCAATATATTTTAGACAGATGTGAAGATATGCAATGCATATTTGAATAATAAAATATTTAAACTTTCCAGTTTAAGAAAGATGACAATAGTGATATTTTGACAAACAAGACTATGTTGAGTGCAGTTGTGTTATGTGTAAGAGACGTAGGAAATTCACTTTTCTGAAACTGAGTTGTTTTTCCCTGTAAAATACTGATCCTGTATTTCCTCTCACATAGTTTGTGAGGATTAAGTGAGATTAAATGTGTGAATATATCTTAAGCTGTGGATATATATAATATTTGATATTTTAATTTTTAAATATGGAGAAGTCAATGCTTCAAAAACTTAAAATGATATTTCCAAATGACTCCTTAGAAATTAGGTGTCACACTTTCTTGAAATAAATGTATATCAAGTACCTAATATGCACTTAGTTTTGTTTAATGAATATGAAATACAGTGGGAAAACAAAACAAGACAAAAAGTCCTTTTCTTCATGAAGTTTGTACCCTGGAAATTTTCAGTAAGCACAATGTATTCTTTTATTTCTTATTTGAAGCACCAATTATCTAACACATTAATCATTCCTGATATACTTTATTTTTATTATTTTTTTTTTTTGAGAGAGAGAGAGAGAACAGAGTATGAATAGGGGAGGGGTGAGAGAAAGAGGGAGACAGAATGTGAGGCAGGCTCCAGGCTCTAAGCTGTCAGCACAGAGCCCAACACGGGGACTTGAATCCAAGAACTGTGAGATCATGACCTGAGCTTAAGATGTAGCTTAACTGACTGAGCCACCCAGGTGCTCCCCTACGTACTTTAGAGGGGAAATTGGGTAAAAATCACATGATAAAATTTTAACTTATAATCTAATTGTTAGATAAAGTGTGTGTGTGTGTGTGTATAAGATATATATATATATATATATATATATATATATATATATATATATATATGTGTGTGTGTGTGTGTGTGTGTGTGTATATATATCTTAGTTAATTACAAGTTAGATGATTTCTTTTTTTTTATTTTTTAACGTTTATTTATTTTTGAGAGACATAGAGACAGAGCGTAAGCAGGGGAAGGGCAGAGAGAGAGGGAGGTACAGAATCTGAAGCAGTCTCCAGGCTCTGAGCTGTCAGCACAGAGCCGGATGTGGGGCATAACTCACAGACCATGAGACCAAGACCTGAGCCGAAGTCGGCCACTTAACCGACTGAGCCACCCGGGCGCCCCAAGTTAAATGATTTCTAACCTTGGGCAAAAAAATCTATCTTCGCTGGTTTCTATGTAACTCCGAAAATAGTATTTAGCATTTCAGAAACCCAGTTTATAAAGTGTAAATTGTCACTAAGATGCTTGACTTATAGAATTTTAGTGAAGATAAGATAAGATAATATCTGCAATATTTAGAATACTGCCTCGCTGATATTATATGCTAAATACAGGCCATTTATTTTAAATGAATTTCTACTTTTGTTAAATGTAAGAGATGAGATTTTTTATAAAAAATGTGTGATGATTCTTGAATCTTCAATTACAGACCTGACTCATTCACAATATATATTTTTTTTATTCAATGGTTTTCATGATTTCTAATGGATAAAGTAAAGATTGTTGCAAAGATTATTCTTCTCTCCAGAATTTATATCCTTCAAACACTTAAAACACCCATAAGTTTTCCAATGCCTTGCAGAATAAATTATGTAGCTTTTCATTATCCACCTGGTTACACTTAATCATCCTACAAGAATTCTAAGAATGCGTTTGTACTTTTTACTGCATTCAAATACCTGAAAAAAACGTGCATAAAAATATGCCTCAAATGTTTAAAATTTAGAAAATAAATACAATATGAAGATTAAACTGAAAATATGTTTTGATGTTTTTCTTGGATTTCGACTTTCTGGTTTGCCATGGGAGAAGTTCTTTGGTCTTCCCAAAATAATATAATTGGTAAGTCTGAGCCTTTAATATAATAAAAGATGATGTGAATCAAAACAGACGCATCCTTAACATGGGTGATACAGGGAAATCTATAATAAAGCACAAGGGCATGCCCAAAAGATATTAGGCAAACCAAACCCGAATTAAAATAACGGTCCTTGGAAATCATGATATGTAGATTGAAGGGAATGCTGTAAAAGCAACATTAGATCCGTTCATTGCAGTCAGAGAATTTCCAAACTAATTGGAAAAATACAGTGGAGGTAGCTCCCTGTTTCTAGACATAATGTGCTTAGAGTAAGTGTGTATAAATCAAATTAATAGTCTTTGAGATTATTAAGGACAACTACTGAAACAGAATAATTTAAACTTAAATTACACACCTCGCCTGTAGAGTGAGAGAGTAGATGAATTTTAGCTCCAGTTCTGGTCACAGCACCTTTCTATTTCCAACTGGGTAGGGCTGTCCATATCCCAGTCAGGGCGTGTTTTCAGCCAGTATTTTGGACTTTCTAATTTGCACATCCATAACACTTAAAGCAAGATAGGTGTGGGTACCAGAAGCAGCAAAGGCATTAATCATATTAATGATTGACTACATGCTCCATGATGCTTGGTTCCACTCTGGGTGTGTGTTTTCCGCTTTTCTAAAGCTTCATGGTTTTAGGAAACATCTATACCAAGCAGGTGACCAAAGTACCCAATGAGAGACTAAGATATTGTGGTCTTGAAACCCTACCACAAAGAAGAGTGTGTGAATATGGTACATATTAAAAAGGGCTAATCTAGATTATTGCATGATTCATTACATGCCTTCAACTTATGAAGATTGAAAATATCTTTAGATGTAATATTTAGTATTATGCATCAGATATTTTATATATATCGTTTATAAATATTTTATATATGTTTAATACGCTACATATTCTTTCTGAATAAAAATAAAAATCAGAAACTTTAGTAATTTATGTATTTGTGTGGATTGCTGGTAAGAATTCAGAAACCTTTAATAGCCTCCAGGATATACTTAAAGGTAACATACATTTTAATGTATAATTGTATATATATATATATATATATATACATATATACATATATATTGAAATATTTTAAAGTAGATGAGTATATAACTATAAATGACTAAAATGAGTATAAATATTTGAGTGCTTACATATAAATTTTAAAAGTTTACTTATATTACAGAATCAAATATGATATCAACAATAGTTTAAATATTAGTTGTTCTGTTATTCTCTCTAGAAATATCTTTATAGAAACAAAATAATAGACAGGAAAACTCAGCAGAGCTTGAAAATCTCAAATAGCAGTGATCCTTGTGGTGAAATTAAACTATCTAAATCTCTCCTTGAGCAGTGTAAAATATTTATGAGGAGAGATTGGTATGCTTAGTTTAAAAAAATTGAATTCCTATCCATTTCTGATTGATGTATGATAATTCATAATAAGTAATAATATAGTTAGACGTATCCCTCTTTAAAAATTTAGTTAAAATTTGAAAGTCTACAAATGCTCCGGAGTGCATTAGCTTTTACTGCCAGACAATATATCATAAGAAAAAAATTCAATCGAATGACTTTTCAGTGCAGACAACAAAAAGCTTTTATAAACACATTAATGACGGAAATAGTATTTTTTCACTCAGTATGTACTGAGGCATAATGAAGTTCGGTCTCCAAACCAAAATATATTTTTCCTCAGGGAAAAACAATCATTTAAACAGCCACTGATTTGTTACCTAGTGCCTTGACACTTTATGATGAGCCCCTTCAAAGCATGCTGATCTTACTTATCTGATAATAAATAATGCATATAGAAAAAGAAAAAAATATTATCTCCCAGGAAATATTTGCCTGATCAAGTGCTTAAGTTTTTTGTGTGTGTTCAACATATGCTCACAGATCAAAACATCCTTGCATTACAAATGTTAAAATATTCATAAATTTGTTTTTAATCATGTTTACTTAGAAATAAGCAGTGTTCACGTACATTATTCCCCCAGCTTCGAATTAGAGCATTTGCTATTCTTTTAGCAGAAAATATTTTGAAAATTTCATAGCAATTTTGACCCTTTAGAATAGCGAACATCTATATAGTCAAGATAGCTATTGTATTTTTCTTCATTCTTGCAAGATTAAAAATATATGAAATAACATACATGGAGTTAAAATATGGCTTTTATTTTATAGAAACAGAAACTAAATTTCACTTCACTTAATTAACAAAATATCTTTAACATTTACTCAGAAACCCAATGAGAATGAACATATAACATTCTGAAATCATATAACTTGTGAATATGAAATATTTGGTAAAAAAATTTTAAAAATATGAGGTAAGTTAAATGCCCAAATAAGAAAGGAAAAAAATAACTAAAGTTGAATATTTAATTCCTCAGAAGTCATGAGTTTTTGACATGATGTTTTGTTGTGTTTTGTTTTGTTTCTTAAAATTAGTAATAGTTTTTAAAAGAACAGTAACAACTCTTAAAGGCTCAGGGGCCTGGGTGGCTCAATTGATTGAGCGTCTGACTCTTGATTTTGGTTTAAATCATAATCTCATGTATCTTGAGATCGAGCCCTGTGTTGGACTCTGTTTTGACAGTCTAAGAGCCTGCTTGGGATTCTCCCTCTCCCTCCGTCTCTGCCCCTCCCCTGTGTGTGTGTGAGAGAGAATTCTCTCTCTCTCTCTCTCTCTTTCTCTCTCTCTCTCTCAAAAAATTGACAAATGAACACACACACACACACACACTCAAACACACACACACACACAAAAGAACTCTTACAGCCTCTTAAAGTATCTTTTTACAAGTGAGAAAGGTGGAGGTAAGATTATATTGTAGTATTTTATTATAACTTCCATTCATCAACTTAGTTCACAAAATTTGGCATTTTCTTACAAAGTAATCAAATTTAGAATAAAAAATAAACCACAGGTTTTGCAGGTACAAACAAGGTCTGAGAAACAGAACATTTAACTCATATATTGGTAAAATCCGTAGTCAGAGATGTTCTTAGTATCCGTTCCTTACTCCTGGGTAAGACAACATGTTTGACTAAAACCAAATCAATCAATAAATAAAAGTATGTTAAATGTTTTTCTAGATATAATCTGAATCTACGCCTTCATGCCTGGTATGGTGGTTTTATGGATTTGGGTCTTCTGTCAACTCTTTAGTTTCCTTGGGCTTATTGTTTTTACTGTGTCTGGGTATCTTTAAATAATCCTGAATAAATTCATTTTATTCTGCACGCTGTGGAAGTCAGCATTTGAAGCATCCTATTCAGGTTACAATCTAGGAATATTTATATAGTTTTGAAAGACCTAATCAGATGTCTTAGTCCAGAATAGAAAGGCGAAATTTTAAATATCAGAATCTGTCTTTGTATCTAGGGATTTGGTAAGAGGCATACGATATGTTAAAGACTGTTTTTCATGCATGAAACTGTATTTTTATAGGATTTATTAGAAAGATGATCCAGGTTCCAGTTTACAAACAGGGTATAGGAATTAGCAACAAAGTAAGAGTCTTCTGAGTGGTGTTCTAGGTCCTGAGTTTCATTTGGTTTGGTGCCCCAGAACTTCACCCTTATGAAAATTGCTCGTCACAGTACTTATGGGCAGAGAACAGGGACTTCCCTAAGCTTACATCAAAAGTGAGACAGCTGTTTTGTGCTTAGTTGTTACTTAATATTTGTCATTTTAATAGAATTTAGTCAAAGTCTTATTTTCAATGCAGTATGACAACTCCTAGTCAGGTGTGCAAAAGGAAAAATATAGCCTTTACTTAGTCCTGATTCTGGGGACTCTTGACTTATTCAAAAGAATCTGACAATTACAATCTTCTTTTAACTAGTTTACAGTAGGCTGCAAAGTAGCACCAATATAGAAATTTTGTGTATAATGATAAAAAAGTAACAATGAAAAGATTATGTGTGCTAATAAGAATGCCTTTTGCTTCCATATTTGTTATATAGTATAGGATTGTTGAATGGGTTGTTGGGCTAGATCAAGGGGTATGAATTAATGCTCAATAGAAGTTTGGGATTCTTAGGAGTTAAGGGAAAGCAGGAGTGTTTAGCGGTTGGAGCTATGAACCCACCTTCCTTACATCAACAAAAGCAGCTTCTGATACAGCATTGTCACATCAAAACAGGAGTTTAACTTAATAAAATTAAATTTTACATAAGTCAATGAACACGTATTCAGAGGAAAATGGGAGACACTAGTAGGTATTTCTCTAAAATATTGGCGTATTCTTTATTTGGTGGGTATCTTACAGCCTTGAGGGTGATTCTAGAATTTGAAGAAATATATTTTTGGTATGGCTTCTCTATTCAAACCAACCACTACTACAAAACCAAAGACATATCGACTACCCAGCGATGTAGGAAAATTTGGCTCTGTTGCTTATTAAGAAATTATGTATTGATCTATAAAGCAGATTTTACAAATATTTACAATATTTGTAAAATATTTTTGGATAATTTTGATTATTCAAAATTCACTTTTTTCATTGTTGAGAATTGTTGACTTAGAATTTAAAACTCACCTAAAGTCAGTTTCTATTGCATGTTCTCCACAGTCAACTCCTATGTCACTGTGTGTTCAAAGAGTTTTGCAGCTAAAACAACATCAAAAGCCACTGGACCTGGTCAAATTTGAAACCATATATAATCCTAAGATTAACTGATATTACAGTTCTTCTGTCAAATGGAAACAAATTCTAGACTTAGGTAAGGAAAAATCATATTCAAAAGGATGATGGCAAGAGTCAGAGAAGGGGTTATTAAAACAGGGAAAATACTCGGACCATGAGATCACCCAAGTCTAGAAAGAACCAAGTTTGGGGTAGTGGGTTGAACAATGTGGCACAGAGGAATAGTAGACTGAAAAGTCATTTATCTTGAAGTCAGCCTCAGCCTACTCTTTGGGAGGGGGTCTTAAGGAAGTGTTGTATTCTGGCTCAAGTTGAAAATGAGTCAAAATTAAAGGGTCTGGGAAAGGAGAGAAACCTAACCTAAATTTGGTTACAAGCATTTTGTTACAGTTGATCAATGATGATAAAACAGTTCAGCTATCCATTTATAAAGCAAAGAATGAGAATTGCAGGCTTGGGTTTGACCTCACCAAAAGCAAGCAAGGGGACAACCCTAAGTCTTATCTAAGTGATAGGGAAGAGTTAGTTTGTAGTAAGTCTTTTCCAAACACAAAGAGTGGGGAAATTTCATTAAACTTCCCTGTTTTCCAGCGTCACAAGGTTTGGGTAAACTTCAATATTGTCAGTCCTTTCTTGCAAGATTTGCTGAGCAGTTCAAATCATATCTCTCGAGTGGGGTAGAGTCTAAGAAATAATCACCTGAGGACACTGGCTGACATTGTTTTTGTAAAATCAGTTGATCATCTACTGAGAGGTGAAAAACATCAGTTGCTTTCGGAATCTTAAAAGAGGGGTGCCTAAAATGCA
Organism: Paradoxurus hermaphroditus; assembly: GCA_004024585.1. Lineage (NCBI taxonomy): Eukaryota > Metazoa > Chordata > Mammalia > Carnivora > Viverridae > Paradoxurus > Paradoxurus hermaphroditus. Next base: position 68,372 of record PITB01004894.1, read on the forward strand.
AGATGGAAATATTAATATAAAAGTTTAAGAAGTCAATAAACAAAAATGTTTCTATTTTGCAGTATGCTCTTTGAGTTGTTACGGCTAAGGTTGCGCTAGGTGATGTTTTCCACAGTCATGGGTACCTCTCATATCAGGTCATGCGTGACCTGAACATTTTGCCAGAGCTCTTCAGTGACCCAGAAGCAGGATGGAGAAGTCCAGCCCATGCATGACTGGCCTCGGTGATGAGTCCTCTGAGGTATACATCAAGTCTTTGAGCTTTATCTCATAATGCTTCTTCAGATCTGGGAGAAAAGTCAAACTACAGGTATCCTAAAGTTCTAATAAAGATCTAGGGAGTCATATTTTAGTTCTCAGTGTCACTAAGTAAGAAGGGAGGGAGGAAAGAAAATAGATATGTTTGGAGAATTATAGCCAGATACTGAAAGAAACTGGAAGAATTGAAATTTTGGCAAAGATGGACACTGGGTGCAAGATCACAGATTTTGATCCAATTTATGTACAGGCAACAAAAAATTTTTCATATCTATCATTGCCCTGCAAATTACAAAGAGGGACAAAATAGTTCCAAGACCTTGAATAGGGCCAGAATCCAGTAATCCACTAGAGTGTGCTATGGTTTTTCACTGAAAAAAATTCTCCCTATAGTCACCCCCCTTTTAATCAAAGATGATGACAAAGAAACGTTATTCTTGATAATAAAACAAGGTTGATCTCATTAGTATTTAACCTGATTATTTAGATAAGTACAGCAAGAATGGTAATTTAACATATAGGCCCTTGTAAATTTGTTTTGCTGGATGTTTTCATAAAGAATCTCAGATTCAAGAGTTAAAAGCTTCTTGAGGTTAGGAAGACAAGCTAAGAACCCATCACAAGATTTCACCTGTAGTACCAATCAATTTGGGTAAATTACTTTCTTCACAATGACCGCAAAATATTTTAAAGTTCCTGAATTTGCTAATAAGTTACTTTCCTTTTCATCTGTAAAGGTTGTAAACACTTGAAGCCAGGTACTGAGCCAGGTTTCCCAAGAGGGCTTGTAAGCATTGGCTCCATGAAGTCAACCATAGTTTTTGGAAATGTCTAGTCATATCTGAATCAACTGTCCTTCTTTTGTGTGTGTGTGTGTGTGTGTGTGTGTGTTTATTTTTTGAGACAATGAGAGACAAAGCATGAGTGGGGGAGGGGTAGAGAGAGAGGGAGACACAGAATCTGAAGTAGGCTCCAGGCTCTGAACTGTCAGCTCAGAGCCCAATGCGGGGCTTGAACTCACAGACCATGAGATCATGACCTGAACCGAAGTCAGACGCTCAACCGACTGAGCCACGCAGGCACCCCTTAACTGTCCTTCTTAAGAATGACATTTCACCCAAAGCCTTGGTTATATAACTATTGTTTCCAGTATGTTTGGTTGATCAGAAGGTCAGATTCTTGTTGAACCCATGCACATAAGAATATGAGAGATTACAAATTCTGGAGGGGATCAAGCAGGGAGAAAAAAAAAATAAATGTTTCATTTCCATCTAAAAAAGCACAGTATATTAAATTGTTATGAGTTATAGATAGCTTCAGAGAAAAGAGTAAAGGTTCCTTATTTCCAGAAAATTGGGCATTAAAGTGTCACCAGTATTCCGAATGAAGCCCATTATCATTTCTCATCAGTTCTTTCAGCCCTGTGCAATTAATTCTTGTTTCAGCCATTTTGGGTTAGCAGTCTAATGAATGCATCAGGTTCTCGATTAGAATTCTCGGAACCCTGACTTCATTTGGTGGTAGGGTCTTACAATTATTTAAGCAGTGACATCAGAAACTGAGCTCATAAATACCTGGCATAATCTTTACCATGGATTTCTGACAGAGTCCTTTTTTATTGAATTCTGGCCTATGACTGATTGTAAACACAATCTTGGAAGTATTAGAGTAAAACAAAACAAAACAAAACAAAACTATCTGTGGATTACTAAAGATTTTAAATGACTGTTAAAAGTTTAGAACATGGGGCATTTGGGTGACTCAGTCGGTTAAGCGTCCTACTTCGGCTCCAGTCATGATCTCACTGCTTGTGAGTTTGAGCCCCAAGTCAGGCTCTGTGCTGATGGCTCAGAGCCTGGAGCCTGCTTCAGATTCTGTGTTTCCCTCTCCTGCTCACATTCTGTCTCTTTCTCTCAAAAAGAAATAAACTTAAAAAAAAGTTTAATACAAAAATAAGTCAGTTGACAAGGAAATTTGTTTCTGTGTCATGGTACATTTCAAAAAATAACTGAACTTGTGACCGATAACACTATACTGTTTTTTAATATCAGCCAAATCATCATTAGGACTCTGACAAATAAAAACATCAGGGATAGCAAGGACTGTGTTAGAGCTCTAGGAACTTTATTCAATTTCCGAAGTACTTAAATTAATAATATTTTAGACAGAGGACAAACTGAAGGTGGATGAGACAGTGAGGGAGTGGGATGGGTGATGGGCATATGAGGGGGGCACTTGTTGGGATGAGCACTGTATGGTGTATGTAAGCCAATTTGACAATAAATTATATTAAATAATAATAATAACAATAATATTACCCAAATCTATGGGTAAATGTTTAACCTATGCAAGGTGAAGTATCTTCTGATATCACATTTCCTATGCATCTCATGACATACCAAATAAAGTTACTTTAATACATGTCTATTTACAAATTGAAAGAACCTTTTGTGATTTTCCAAGGATCCCCTAGAAATCCCAAAGACAGTAGTGTGCAAAAATCTTTCTTTCTATTAGGTGCAGATCTTTGCCTTCAAAGGCGGATTACTAAAAATATAAAGAAAAGTCTTTTGCAAACTCTTATTAAGTGGAGACCAGTAGTTCAAAACATTTTTGTCATTTTAATGAAGAGAAAACCAAACTCTAGCTTTTTTAGGAGTATAATATTTTATACTAAGTCTCATTTAGAAATATTACAAATAAACCCATCAAACCTTAGCCAGTATTGACCATGGCAAATGAAATCCCTTTTCTGCAAAAATTCCACATATTTCCATATCCATTTAGGTATTTTTCTACAGTTTACCTTTCTCATTCTGGAATAAAATAGTTATTTTACCTCAGGAAAAATCGCCCTTGTTTATTAACAAAAACATACTGCATACTGTGCATACTTAATTTAGCACAAGTCTCAGGTTTTTAAATTACTAAAAAATTCTTGGAAACTCTCTGCAAGCTGACATACTATAAAACATAATTACTATCAAAATAAATTTTCTTAGAGGGACATCTGGGTGGCTCAGTCAGTTAAGCGCCTCACTGTGGATTTCGGCTCAGGTCATGATCTAACAGTTTGTGGAATTGAGCCCCTTGTTGGGCTCCACACTGAAAACACGGAGTCTGCTTGGGATTTTCTCTTTCCTTCTCTTTCTGCCCCTCCCCTGCTTCCTCTCTCTCTCTCTCTCTCTCTCTCTCTCAATAAATAAACTTTAAATATATGAATGAATATGTTTCCTTTTCTTTATTACTTTCTTTTTTTTAATGTTTATTTATTTTTGAGAGGCAGAGTACGAGTGAGGGAGGGGCAGAGAGGGAGACACAGAAATTGAAACAGGGTCCAGACTCTGAGCTGTCAGCACAGAGCTAAAGGTGCGCCTTGAACCACCCAACTGCAAGATCATGACCTGAGCCAAAGTTGAATGCTTAACCAATTGAGCCACCCAGGCACCCCAATGAGTAAATTTTCTCAGAATAAGTTCAATTACTTATTCTCTGATAATTTTAATATTCAATTTATTTAAGTGCCCAGTTACTTTTAAAACAGTTGTAATAGAGCTCTTTGAAGGGGATATATAATCTAATTTGGCAATACCACTTGGAAGTAGGAAAATACTACATATGCATATATATACATACACATACAGACAAAAATAACAAGGTTATAGCTTCAACTCTAAAATTTTAACTGTTTTAGGCATAAACACAGAAATAAAAAGTTCAATGGTTTATATAAAAGAATTGACCCTTATCTTTTCCCCACTTCTGCATTTTTATAAGAAATGTTTTTCTGGAAAATGGGGCAAGTTGCTTTTGCTCTCCACCAATAAATGTGGAGGAAACCTCTAAGACTTCATTTGCCATGATGTTATCTTATGGAGAATGTGGGCTAAATTTCAGGTCAAGGACTGAGGAGAAACTAGGAGGCCATTCTGGGGTCTCCAAAGTCCTTCTGAGTGGGTTAAATATCTAGCCAGTTCTTCTGATGTTTGGTATTGGGGTCTTTAAGCCTCCTGAGAGCCACTGACAGAGGAACGGGGAGTTAAACTCAAATGACTATAGGGATTTGAGGGGCCAGAGTGGGAAGAGAACAATCTAGCAACGATGAGTAAAGGGATGGAGTAAGTAGAGACATTGAAAAGGGTCAGATATTAGGATTCAAGAGAACTGAAGAACAGATAGATGGTAGTACATTATCAGATCAGAGATATTTGAATGAATCAATGCTATAAGAGCAAATCACATGGTTATCAGAATAGGGAAGATGAGAATGAGAGTTACCTATGGGATTAACAGAGAGTTAAACCAAAGAAGAAAGAGAAAAACAAAAGGAGACTTTTGTTAGAGAATCTCTGGGGTCAAAGGAAAAGAGGGAATAACCTGCATGATCTCCAGATGTGGAGAACCTAGGAAAAACAAGAGTCCTCAAGAAGAAGCAAAAAGAATAGTCTCTTTGCCTGAAAAAAAAAAAAATCAAAGTAGCTCCTTCCCATACTTTAAATGAAAAGATGGCTGGAAAACCGGTTTGAGAATTGAACTCACTGAAGGATTCATGAATTGCCTAACAACAAGCGAATTCAAAGGTCCCACAAGGCCCCTTAACCTATGTGGGGATGGTGGGAATCGATAGGATTCCCAATAGATCCATTTCAATGATTAAATAAAAAAAAATAAACTCTGTATCTAGATAAGGAAAGACTATTCTATTCAAAAGGCTTATTTCAAAATAGGTGAAAGGGACTTTCGTACTAGGGGAGAGAGTCTCTTGCAATAGGGAGATTAATCTGACCAACAGATCTGCGGCATTGCAAAGATTAGACAGAAAGAACTTCTGTTTTATGAAGAAAGCCACTGAAGACTGGGAAACCAAGTTTAGGGAAGTGGGATGAGCAAGGATGGCATGAAGAGCAAGAATGGTAAGGTCATCGAACGCTAATCTGGAAGCCCGCCTGTTTTTGAGAGGGTCCATTATGGAAGGGTTGTTACACTGAGTCAGGCTGAGGATGGGTCAAAGTTCAGGAGTAGGAGATAGTAGAGAATCTTGACTAAAGTCAGGTGATTAGTTCTGATTAGTTATTGGGACCAAACCAGTTCGGCTATTAATTTATGAGACAACAATTATGATTTGTAGGTCTATTTGTAGGCTTTGTTATAGATAAGCAAAGGGGATGAACATGCATGAATTTTTGCTGAGTCATATGGAAAAAGAGTGCTTTTATATATTTTTTTTATAGTAAACCATGTCAAGGAACAAAATGTGGGAGAGTTTCCTTGACTGTCAGCTTTTCCATGATGACAAGGCTCAGTAAATTCAACATTACCACCGCAATCCTGTTGTCACAGATGCCATTGCTCCTGAGCCATCTGCAGTAGTTTTCTTCTCTCTGTCAAGATGGAAACCTTAAATGTCCATTGGAACAAAAAGGATAAATGGAAACTAAGCTATTAAAGAATACCCTGCTTTTATTAAAAATCAGGCACATCTTAAGAAAACTCTTTCTTACTGCCTCCAGTCTGATTTGCCTGATAATTCAAGCAAGATTATTTTCTAATTTATATTCCCTGACATGTGCCATATGGGTCATGGATTATTTTTTTTTAATGTTTATTTACTTTTGACAGAGAGACAGAGTGTGAGCAGGGGAGGGACAGAGGGAGACACAGAATCTGAAGCAGGCTCCAGGCTCTGAGCTGTCAGCACAGAGTCCTACGTGGGACTTGAACTCACAAACTGTGAGATCGTGACCTGAGCCAAAGTAGGTGCTTAACCAACTGAGCCACCCAGGCGCCCCAGATCATGGCTTTAAAGGCATATTGGGGAAGCTGGGGATTGAGAGTGTGGTTTTAAAGATGGAATTAATAGTGTGGACACAGAATAGGTAGCATAAACAAATGATTGGTACATTTAAATTTACTATCGAGATACCACAAATCCTGAAGATGAAGTCAAGTCACATTCCAGAATATCACTTAAAAATTAAGAGAAAATGTAAGAGGAGACAGTAAGGGGGAGTAAGGTCCAATTTTGTTACAAAGTATGGGCAGAAATAAAAATAAATACAATTTAATATAGTAGGGCATCATTAAGTGCATATTTTCAAGAAAAATTATAGGTCATGTAAGGCCAAGAATAAAATCTAGATGTTTAAACTGGGGAATGAAACCATATGCAAAACTAGCGTTTAAGGATTTAGGCAAACGGGGGGGGGGTGGTGAATTTGGATACAAACAAGTAGATGGGAATTAGTAAGTATATGAGGATTGTGAAACTGAAGATTTGGAACAGATGGCACACTTACACAGTGAAGTCAGAGCATGACCAGAGCCAAGCTAGGTTTTGGTTTTCTCTTATGCTTTCAGTAGTGATTATTCTGGAGGTGCCTGGGTGGCTCAGTCGGTTAAGCGTCCAACTCTTGGTTTCCACTTAAGTCATAATCTTACAGTTTCGTGAGTTGGAGCCCCATGTGGGGCTCTGTGTTGACAGCATGGAACCTGCTTGGGATTCTCTCTCCCCTCCTCCCCCCAAAAGTAAATACATAAATAATGATTATTCTTCTGTCGAGAAGGAGGAGCCATACTTTTTAGTTAACAATGATTATATAGAAAGACAGTACAAGGTAGGGGAATACCTACAGAGTTATCGAGCTTTCATTTTTGCATACTATTTAAATCTTTGACTTTACTTTTTAGACACTTAATTCCTTATATTCTCAAGTAATTGAAAATTACATGATGATTCAACAAACAATATCAAGAAAGATTTTTTCGATGGAGTATGTTAACCAAAAAGATAGTGGTTTCATTTGTTTGACTCCTCCCCTTTTTTAAAGTTTATTTATTTATTTTGGAAGAAAGAGAGAGAGAGAGAGAGAGAGAGAGAGAGAGAGAGGGAATCCCATGCAGGTTCCGTGCTATCTGTCAGTGTGGAGCCCAATGCAGGGCTCCATGTCATGGACCGTGAGATCATGACTTGGGCCAAGATCAAGAGTCAGGCACATAACCAACTGAGTCACCCAGGCACCCCTGTTTGACTCTTCTTAATAAGAAAAATGTTACTGTATTATTTCCCCATGAGAAAAAGATCTGTCAACTGGACAATTTGAACATTCCATACTCCATTGTAACCATAAAGTTTGCAGTTTGAGGACAGTCCATGATCACATTCCCAAATATGCCATGTCCTACTGTTCTCTCTCTCTTTTCCTTCTCTTTTTTCTGTCTCCAGCCCTCCACCCTCACTCTCAAATCCTAGCAAGAAAATTTAGAAGATAAAGCTGAAGTAAAGCTAGTAAGAATCTTCTGTCTCTCAGGTGTTGTTAACCACAATGAGGAAAGATCATATGTGAAGAAGGACCTGATCTGCAGTCTGGTATGAGGCATTATGGATCTTTTATACTTGATTTTCTCAAAATATTGAATTTTTCACAACCAAAAAGTCCACCTACAAGAAAACTATTTATTTTGTTCTATCATTATTTTTGTTTTATTTTATTTTTAGTTTAGTTTAGAATAATATGAATGGATCAGCATTTGCAATGTTTTACAAAAATATGGCTTGATACATTTATTTTAAAAGAGGATTTGATCACCAGAACAAGGAAGAAAACAACAAACAACCTAATGCATTCTGATCTGTTCCTTGCCTGGGGGAAAATACCCTGGTTCCGAGTCGGCATTTTCTGGCCGCTTAAATAAGTAGTCACAGTACTGCTTGTCTACCACCTACTGGAGAATAAGAGGAATCGAAAGGAAAGGACTGGATAATATGATTCCAAATCGCACCCAGGAGACTCTGGAGCTGCTGTTCTCTTATACACAAGGCTGTACTCTACTGGGGACATGGGGCCTTAAGCAGAAGGTTATTGAAACCCCAAAGCATAAATGAAACTGTTGGAAATGGAAAAATCCAATAAGCCAAAAGGCTGAGTTAACCTGTCTGGTAGAGTGTAAAGTGTGGCGGCTCTTGGCAGAAGCAGAGAATTCAGGGCTTTCTGTCACTATTATAAATTTTACTTCCCTTTTAATATCTCTATCAAAACCTTGCCCCAGATAAATTGTAAATCAATTGACCAAGGTAATTTACTTATCCTGAGTCGGATGTTTGTGTATGGTAATTTTGTCTCCAGAAAAGGAAGCAGCCTGCTTGTGGTTTGCTAACCATTTGGCAGGCAGGAGAAAAATATCAGGTCACCGGCCAATAATGCAGTTGCAACAGTTAATGTGGGGCAGCAATTAGAGAAGCAGGAAAAAAGGATGAGGAGCATTACCCTCCCAGTGGGAAAGAAACATTGCTGGATTGCCAGGACTTTCTCTGAGGATTAATAGAATTTGTTCTGATGACAACTTGGTCACAATAATTATTCCCACCTCTTTGTAGCTTTTCAAATGCCATTACCCTCCTGTGGCAGCTTATGGAGAAAAGTTGGCATAAAAATTAAGGGTACTGATTATTATAACTAGATAAATATAGGGATAACAATTCTATTCAATTAAAGGCCTTGGCAAGGTGGCCTAAAATACATCACAAAGAGAATAAACATTCAAAAGCATCTTATACAAATATCTGAATTTGCATTCAGAAAAATGAATCATGATCACTGTAGCCAAATCAGAACTCTCCAGTGGCAAAGTAAGAGCCAGTGTCCATGAAAGTAATTACAAGAGGTGATGACAATTCTAAATGGCAAGCAAAAAGATTTGAAATTTTGTGTTCTAATAGGTAGTTTTGCATTAAGACTGATATCATTTTGTTTAGAAAAGGCAATTTCGGGGCACCTGGGTGGCTCAGTTGGTTGAGCGGCCGACTTCAGCTCAGGTCATGATCTCACGGTCTGTGAGTTCGAGCCCCACATCAGGCTCTGTACTGCTGGCTCATCACAGCCTGGAGCCTGCTTCAGTTTCTGTGTCTCCCTCTCTCTCTGCCCTTCCCCTGCTCATGCTCTGTCTCTATGTCTCTCAAAAATAAATAAACGTTAAAAAAATTAAAAAGGATTTCTTAAATTAAAAAAAAAAAAAAGAAAAGGCAATTTCACTAGAAGACAAGAAGTTGGACCGTTTTTTTTTCACACTATCCTATCCCCAACATCTGACTTTCTTCCTAGATTCAAAGAGGCTCATAAAACCTCTTTGAATGAATAGATGAATTATATGACAGTGGAGTAAATGAATAGGTGGATGATTATCAGCAATAAATAATAGAGCTGGTAAAAACTCCCTTGAAAATCCTAGGGCATGAATAGGGATGCCATTAAATTAACCCTAGAAATTACATTACGAAGTATCATTTTCCTAATGATTCAGTTTTAATTAAAAAATGATATATAGGCACAACCCAAAACATAGGACTATATAGTTCTTTTAGTTGCAGAAAATACTATGTGAAAGTGATGAATGATGTTTTTCACATCTGTACATCTATTTGTCCCCTTCCATCTTAGTTGTCTTCATTTTGTCTTGCCCACCTTCTAGTTTAGCACGCATACATTTCCTTTTTTTCTTTCATTTCATTCTTTTTTTTTTTTTTTTCTCTCCCTCTTTCCCATTCATATTCCACCTCTGGCCTTTTCATTCTGAACTGCATCAAAAAAATCTCCCTGGGAAAGAAGATGTACCATTTTACTCACTCTTCCTCCAAATGACCATTGATCTCTAAGATGCTGCCTCCTGGTCTGGCATCTCTTCCTGCTGTTCTTCTTTTCTCTTCCTGGTCATTCCTACCCATGCTAGAGGACACAACAAAACTATTTTCTCTAAACGACTTTGCCAGGCTCAGAAGCGTATTAACTATTCCCTTCCTTTGAGGATGTGCCATATCCTGAAAAGCCTGAATTCTAGCACTTACCATGTATCATTAATATTTATTCCTGTGTCTTCTTTCAGTTTGTGATTTTCTAAAAGTATTGGTTATAACACGTTCATCTTCTATGATATGTTTAGCTTAGTTCCTGGCACATAGTAGGTGCTCAATGTTTGAATAGGTGAATGCAAACCTTAGAGTATTCAGAAGGTTGAGATTTGGTCGACATATACACTTCATATTAATATTTACTAACTCAAAATCTAAGTCACTCTGGTTTTATAACATTAAACAAAATTAAAATTTGAATGGATTATTTAAGTCCTAAGGAAATACGAGGATAATTTGCTAAAATTCAAATGAGACAAATCCAAAGATGACATCTCTTCATATGTTTTTTCTAACTCGTACAACTTATTCATGATTATATATAATATACGTATATTTAAATAAAATCTACATATGAAAGACTTTATAGAAACTGAAATAATGCTTTACATTATTAACTGTGAATATTTGTGTGTAATGTGGCCGATTAACTTGAATCCTGACAAGAATATATTTCACTATATAGCATTATCCTCTTCCTATTCATTCCATCCTCTCTGGTATTTTCTGGACCATTTCATTCAGTGCCAGTGCATCTGATTGGACTGTAAAACATGAAATGTGTAGCTTCAAAACACAGCTGGAGCCAATGCCATTCTTCAGCCAGCTGGCGTGAGCCATTGCTGTAGAAAGCAGCTGACTTCTGTTTTGATAGAGTAAGCATTCCAACGTGTGCTGCTTGTAATTCACTCACCATCCAACAAACAAATTAGTCTAGAAAAGAAATATATCAACCATTGAGAGGAATGAGATTGATTGATAAATAGGCTATCACTCCCCCTTGCCCATGGTACATAGCGTATTTCTAACGCTTTTAGTAAAGAAGTTTATACTACTGACAGTATTTTCATCCCCAAGGCAAGATATCAGCACAAAAAAAAAAAAAAAAACGCTTGATTTTTTTTTAAGAGTCGAGGAAGAAGAGGGTGGGAAAAACTTAGATAACATACTTCATTTATGCATCTATGCACCTATCTATCTGTATCTAGCCAGCTTTCGTCCATCTATCTTTGTATCTATCCATTTATCCCTATGCTCATCACTCTATTCATCCATTTACCTACTTCTTCACTTATCCAGCTAAGCCTCTCTCTCCTTTTCTCATCTATCTCATATCTATCTGTCATCTATCAATCAATCTATCAATCTATCTATCATCTATCATCTATCATCTCTAATTATGTCAATATGTATAATTTCTAATCATAGCTATATCTGTTCATTTACCCACACAGCTCTCCTGCATCTCTCCATGAATCATTCTGTTTGTATTATATCTCCATCTATCCAACTATCTACCTATCTACCCATCCATTAATACACCTATCATCCTTCTGTATATTTATCTATTTATCCATCTATCTATCGACATATCTGTCATCTTCCCCTGACTCCTCATAATTAAGGCTTTCCATTCAATCTTTGAGTAAATTTATCCAGAAAGAAAAAATTCACCATTCTACCTGGTAGCCTATTCTGTAATTGTCCACATTTATTTACCTTAGAAAGTTAATTCCATTTTTATGATCTCCATTCATTTGTCATGGCTTTGCTCCCCAGAGCAGTACAAAATGAGTCTACTACCCTTTTCCATTTGAAAAAAAAATCTAGATTTATGAAGAGAGCTGATATTTTTTCCAATTGTTTTGTTCACTACTTAAATAAATCTCTTTTCACAGGATGTAGTTGTACTATAATACTCCTTTACTACTCATACTCAAAATTCATCACTGTCCCTTTTATTTAAATTACTGTGTCAGATTTAGAAACAAAGAATCTTAAACCATGGCTTCTGTTGGATTCATTCCTTAAATATTGAGATTAATATGTGATTGATAGGGCATGAAAATGTCCCTGCTCATATTATATATTTTGTTTATTGCTGCTTATACATAATACATAATAATATGTATGATATACATAATACATATACATTATAATATGCATAATATACGATAATAATACATTATTACTATCTTAGCAATTTAAAATAGCACATATTCATTATCTCATTGTTTCTGTGAATGAGGAATCTCAGCCCAGTTTAGCTGAACACTTTGCTCCAGATATCATAAGGTTGCAATGCGTGTCATCATCACCTCCCATCTGGAGGCTCAACTGGGAAGAATCCATTTGCAAGCTTACTCAGGTTGTTGGCAGTATTCACTTCCATGTGTCTGCAGAAATTCCCTGGCCTCTTGCTGGCTGATGGGTAGAGGCCTCCCTCAGGTCCTTGAGCCTTCCATTAGCAACTTGCTGTGTGAACTTCCTTACTTCTTCAAAGCCAGCAAGGTAGAAATCCCTAGAACAAGTCTCCTGACAAGATGAAATCTTCTAGGTGACAGAATCGTGGGAATCCTATGGTTAGAGACAAGTCACAGATCTCACCTACATTTAAAGAAAGAAGATTAAAATAAACATTGGATCACTAGGAGGCAGAGCTCATAGGGGGCCCCTTTGAGTGTTTTACCAGACATGTACTGAATCAAAGTAGTGTCAAGTGATATAGCATCTGCGTACATGATAGTGGTTTATGTTTAATGTCTCACAGAACTTAGAAAACACAAATGTCAGGGAGCTTCTTCATTTTCTTGATAGTAGAGTCTGAGTCCTGGTAAGATATGGAGTATTATATTAATTACCTCAGTTCTTCAAACCTCTCTGTATTCAACCCTTTTCCATACGATGTTACAGTGCCTGTTCACTGTGAACAGTCCTTACTTTGCCAGCTACTGGAATCTAAGTTTGAAAGTGTTAACTGTTATGTTAATTTGATAGGGCCTTCATAACAAACTGCCACAAATCTGGTGGCTTAACACAACAGACATTTATTCTCTCAACTTCTGGGTGGCAGAAGTCCAAAATCAAAGTTGCCATTATGGTTACACTGCTCCCAGAGGCTCTGGGAAGAACATTCCCTTGCCTCTTCCAGTTGGTAATAGCTTCAAACACTCCAATCTCTGCCTCTATCTTCACAAGGCTTACTCCTCTGTGTCTGTGTCTGCCCCTCTTCTAAGTATACTCGTCACTAGATTTAGGGCCCACCAGCCACAATAATCCAGAATGAGCTCATCTTGAGTTCTTATAACATTTACATCTGCAAAACCGTTTTACCAAATAAGTTCACACTCACAGATTCTGAAATGTGGACATCTGTTTTTAGTAACCACTATTCAACCTTCTACATCTGCTTTGGCCAATGGCAGGCTTAGCAGATGTGATGTGACATAGCACTTGAGAAACTGGTCTTCCTCTCTTGCGCTTTTCTCTCTTGGACATCATTGTGAAAAGTATGTACTTCCACTAGGTATCTGGCACCTAGGAGGAGGCAAACATGGCAACATTCCAGATATGGTATCGCAGCCAAATCCAGACTATAACCGAACCCTCAGTTTACTTGCAGATACAAGATAGAGTCTAACTAACTAAATAGAAAAACTCAAGCAGGCCCTATCAAGACCATCTAAACTCCACAAATGTGCAAGAAATAACTGTGCACTATTGTATGTCACTGAAGCTCTGTGGTTGGTTGTTAGACAAGAGCTGATTAACCATGCATGTATATACGTGTGCATGTGTGCGTGCATTTTTGAATCTCTTTTATTCTTCAGGACTCATTCTGTGCTGTATGTTCCTATAATCTCTCCTTACTTCAGAAATAAAAGTTTTCATTTCTGACTTTTGTATTTTCTCTGAGCAAAACTTGCTCCCAGAAAAGTATCTGCCACAATTAATTCATGCTGATATGAAAACGTAAGCCATTTGAACTTGTCTCAGGGTCATTTAATTTATCACTAATAAGTTAAAAGCTATGAGACCAAAACCATTACTATGCCAATTTCAACCCAAAAGAACACCGAGACACAGACGGATGAAGTAAGTTGCCTAGAGTCACACAGTATAATCCAGACAACTAACTTCCAGAAACTCTCTTCTTAACCCCATACTTTCTCATATCCAGAATGGTAAGGTAAGACACTGCTCGTTTCCTCCTGTCAAGCATTAGTGACAGAAGGCAGATGGATAAAGACGATTTTGAGACAGAATTCCTGAAATACAGAGCTTGAAAGTAATTTTATAAGATCTTTGGAAAAGCTGGGGGCCTATATTTCTACTATGGTTCTTATCTCTATCCAGTCCAACCCTATTAATACTAATGCAAGAATGTCCCTTTTATTATTAGCCACATGCTCCGCGATAGCCCGCTGAATATTTGTGAAAATCAAAATGCTTTTTAAAAATCTATAAACTATTTCATGTTACCTAAACACTCAGTCATATATTAGCTTAGATTTTCCCCTCACAGGGTTGTTGGCTCAGTGTAAATATTGCCTGATCTAGCTTTATAGAGTGTGTATGTAGTTGTCACTAGCACTTATTGATTTTTCCATTCACTGAGATTCGCAAGGCACGTTAGTACAAATCTAACACTGATGCACAATCCACATTCTTTGCCATATATGTAGAATAGAATTTTAATAAAGAGATTAAAATTTTAATATTCAAATATGCATTGTATATGCCAGGGATGCATAAAGCAATTTTAATGTGTTAGGACAAAATTACTGCGTAATGTAAAGATAAAAGGAAAGACCTTGGAAGGGGAGCTAATCGTTTTTCACTATTGGCTCCATTATTTACTTGGTGTTGAACCTTGAGCTTGTTACTTCACTTCTTTTAACTATAATCTTCTTTTCTATATAATATGTGTAATAACTCCTCTTAATGGTGATGAATATAAATTATTTTAATCACCTGAAAAACGGTTTGCTCTTATCGCAAAATTTCTTTCAGGTATTTTACCACTGTCTCCTCCGAAAACTCTACCATATTTACTGTTGATCTGTTGGCGGCTGTGATACAATGTTTTTCTACTGCCTTCCTTATAATAAAATGGAAATAAAGTTAATAGCTACTAATATTAGTGGTATCTTTATGATCCCAGCTGTGGAAAAAAGACAGTATCATTCACTTTCCAAACTGATTCTCAAATCTTACCTCTGAGGACTTTTTCTGAACGAACTTAGTCTTTTAGTCTCGCATCTGTTGAAACATTCCTAGGATTATATTTTATTTTTGTGTATGTGTCGTTACCCTATAAAATGTAAATAATTTTTAAAAATATATTTTAAAAATTCTTGGGATAGGAAATATATAATGAGGATTTTGTTAGGAAACAAAATCATATTCAGTTTTTTTAGTTTTTTTTACAGTTCTCAAAGTGTTTTCCCCTAAGTACTTCCTTCACATATTTTAAAAATAAATACTTTAAGCATTAAAAAAAATTACTTCACATACTTTACAAGGTTGAGGAACATGAGCAGTTTTTGCTTCTGTGGATTAAATCTATTGCAATTTACAGTATTAAAATTCAAATTGATTAGTTACTGAAATATGAATTGATTAACTTGAAACAAAAATAAGCCTGTTTCATGTTACAAATTTTGATTAAAAAAAAACATATTCTCAAAAATAAAAATCGAATTGAAAGGAATCCTGCCAGTTTGCATTTGTGCAAATACCCTTAATGTCTTAGTTAACTGAAGACAACTCAATTCTCATTCATGTTTCTGCATTCCTTCTGTTCCAATATTTTGTTTTGGGTGAAATCCTTCACTAAAGAATCCAGACTTGTATGCCTTAAACTTCTGAGTAAAGAAATACAGACTTGCATAAAACAAGGCATTTCCATTATTTCATACTCACTTTATCTTCTGGCAACATTCTGCCTTGACTGGTCCTTTATATCAATGGGTAACAAATATTTGTTTCTGTAAGATCTACTTATCACTGGTCCTCTTAATTGAGTCACTTTCCTTTGCATCTCCTGTATAGCAAAAATCTAATGTTCCCTTGGTAATCAAAACTGTTGTGGACTGAATGTTTGGGGCCCATATAAATGGATGAAGGAACTAGAGCTCTCTATTGGCCTTGTGAGCATATAACAAGGTGGTTCTCTGTAAGCAAGAAAGACCACACTCCGTAAAAGCTCAGTCTTACTGGAACTCTGAGCTCAGAATTCCCAGCCTCCAGAACTGTGAGAAATAAATATCTGTTATGTAAGCCGTTCTATCTCTGGTATTTTGTTATACAGCAGCCCAAGCCGACTAAGACAGAAATCAATCACTCAGACCAGAAAAGTAACTCCCGTATATACAATTCCGGTCCATAAGAAGACCAGTGTATCCAGTGGAAAGTTTCAGCAATCAGTTTAATAAAATTAAAGATATGTTGCTTGAGGGAAGCTTTTCTCCTTTGGAAAGTGGAAGCTTCCAAACTCACAAAGTCATGGTTGACAAGGCAAAGCAAAAAGAAAAATATAAACATAAATAAGTAAGTATTTATAATTGGGGCCATTCCTGCATTCATTTCTTAGTACCCATTGCTCTCAACTCTAAGGAATAAATGCCATCTATTGGTTGCTAGCTTACGATCTATACCATATTCTATTGCTTAACACTCCAACCTCTCAAAATGTCTCCCAGCTGATTTCCTAACTGAACTTTCAAAAGGCCATTTCACTCCTCTATAAGATTGGCTGCTACTGGGTATAAGGTACATAGTAAGACCATTTGCATAGGTATGGACCCATTTCCTCAATAATATCATGGCGAAATGAGTTCCCTTACCAGAGGCAGTGTTGTATAGGGCTAATGTGGTAGTGAATGAAACAAGTAATAAGTCCACAAACGATGATACTAGCAGAATTGTTTGAGTCGTGAAAAGAAAAAAAACATACTTAGATTAGTTATGCTCAAGAGGATGAATACTTTCCTCTTCAGTGAATAAAGGGGTATTTTGTAATAATTTCTTGCCAAGGTGGTGAGCAGTTCTATCTGGGAGTGGTGGAAAATCAGGAACTTGGTATAGTTTTCTTCTATTTACAAGTTTCTTCTATTTATAAGTTTACTTAGCAAGAGTGGTTAGTCAGATCAGTTTGGGTTAGGCTGATATACATCATGATGAAGTCCTATTCTCTAACTCTATTGTTATGGCTTTTTTGTTCATGGGTTCACTGAGCAAACCCCAGAGTAGGTGAGTAAAAAAAGATTAGTGTCCAAAGAATTGTTCACCTGTCTAACTGATCATTTAGATTGGAAGACCTCTTCTGTTGCCTATTCCAAGAAGTTCATCCACTTACCTTTTTTCCAGATTTTGTTGTTGCCAATTTGTTAAGTTTCTTCTAATTATTCTACTTATTCTAAATAAGTCATTACATGGCTACACAACTGTCAACCATTACCCAGGAAGTAGTACAAATACATAATTCAAGTATCTTTCTTCCAAAATGAAAAAAAAACAAAAAACAAGATGTCCTGTGTTTAAGTTTTATCTTCTGAGAAAATTTTGCTTCGCTAGTGTCATTCACACTATACCATGTAGAAACATCTGTAATGGCATGCTTTATCCTTTTTCTGTTTAAAGAAAGCTATTGGCGTGCTTGGGTGGCTGTGTCAGTTGAGCGTCCAACTCTCGATTTCGATTTGGGTCATGATCCCGGGATTTCGGGATCGTGTCCTGCATCGGGCTCTGCGCTGAGAGTAGAGAGTGTTTAAGATTCTCTCCTTCTACCTCCTCTCTTACTCTCTCTCTCTCTCTCTCTCTCTGCCTGTGACTAGCTCTCAAATTAAAAAAAGAAAGCAAGCAAGCTGTTAAGTATTGATTTAAAAGGTGACTACAAAATATCGGAACTAGTTATTATAGTAGTCTGAGGTGCCTACTTATGAATTTTTATCACTTTTTTTTACCTGCTTGAGCCTGGTGTCAAATACACTGTTTCATTTTACTAATAAAATGTCATAGCATAAGCATAATTTAATGAGTTGATGTATCATATACCACCTAGTGTGATGGGCAGTGCAAATATTAACATACTTGGTGTCCTACATTAAGCAATGAATTTCTACCACAGGAGTTTTAGGTCCCGATATGCTTCTAGATAAAGATAGTTATTGGCAGAAAAGGACATGGCTTTGCTCCAACATTCTACAAATATGTACTGTGATTTTCCCAGTGGGGCTTCAGGGAACATCCTTATATGACATAGATTCTTCAAGTAACATTCTGTCTGCTATCAGTGCAAGGGCAAGGCAGCTTGAATCACAAGCTGGACTCTGCTGCAGAGTCCTTCCTTCTTCATCTTTACTCAAAACTAGCATCCTCATGACTTACCTGATAGGTAAGTCAGAGATTTAACTAAATACATTATATGTTACATACAACATCCAAAGATGCCCATCAAGCCTCTTTAATGTGATGGCTGGAGCAAAATGGAGCCATCTGTGTTTTCCTTTAGAAGGGATAGCCTGAGAGACCACTGGACTCTTAGAAAATTTAACCATAGCGCTTTCATTTGAAATTTTATGGATTAATTTCCCATTCTTCAAATTTTGTGTGTGTTGTATTAAGATATCTAGGGTACTTGCTTCTCCTGTATGAGGTAACTAAGATCCCTGCAGTTTACATTATGACAAAGAGTAGGAGATTTGACATGGCTTTGAATAAAGTGTAAAACCATCCCTGTTCGGAGGGAGAACTGTTTTCAATGTTTCTTACAAAATGGACTGGAAATCAAAAGCAAACAAGTAAAGAACATTTCCCAGATAAATTGCTTCATGGGAGCTACCAGGGAATGTGCTAATTTTTTTTTTCATATAAGGTATAACACCTTGACCTTCAGTGATGGGTAGTACTATCTTACCAAGTTTATGATAATACACAGTTACTTTATAAGATCTATTGAACATTCCCCAGCCAAAAGGAAAAGATTACCAACCAACCCTGACCTTTCACATTTTTTTAATGTGAAATAGCAGTACAACTGCGTTTTCCTATTATATATGGTATTGATTTTGTTTTCATTTACTGTTTTGATGGTGATAGGGTAAAAAGTGAAGTATTTTCTGTTGACTTCTATTTGGTCTTTTCTATGTTAACGAGGGTCAGGAAACAATTATAGGGATCTTGCTAGTGGTTCAGGGTGTGTCTTTTAACTACACATTCAGGAAACCAGGAGTTATCCACAGGAGGGCCCCTGGACCATCTGCCATATGACCTTCGTCAGTTCCATTCTAAATGATGGGTCACAGCCTCTATTCAAACCCTGTATCTAATCATCTTAGGCGACCTCTGTCTTCCCAGTTTTTCAGTGGCTAATCAGTTTAAAAATGGCCACAAATTCTTCTGGATAAGGTTTGGAGGAAATGTCAATATCTGTGGATATCTGTCCTAAAAAAGAATCCTCTCCCTTCCTCAATATATATGGTTCCATGTCTATGAACTGGTTTAGGTCTTAATATCGCATGAGAGATTTTGAATCTTTCCTATGGAGCCGGAAGTTGGGTTTCTGCCCACCAGACATAACATCCTACTTATAAATATAAAATAGCACATTAATAAGTTGTCAACTCTTTCATTTCTAGGAATCTTGTGATCAATTGGGCTCTTTTGTAGAGCCTAGTTGGTTGAAATAATATGATTAAAAATAGGTCAATGAGGCTTTTTGGGTAATTACAACCACCTGATTTCTGTTCATGAAGACTTGGCAAATGACCTCTACCATTCAGAGATGCCATTATTACTATTGAAAGAGGAGCCCAAGTCCATGATATCATTGCTGATTTTCATCTCCATCTTACAGAGAACACTCACACAGACCTTTTCAGGAATGCTGGTTTTCCCCACAAAAACATATTTCTTAACCCTTTGGGACACTCTGATTAGATCCAATGTGCCCGTCTCACTAATCCTTCAGATTCTTTCCTGTATAGCACGCTAAGAAGTCTATAATCTTAGCTTTGTTGACGGAATGATATTGTTTACCCCAGACTTCAATATACTAAAGAGTCAAATTTTTTAACTTCTGTAATAGGTCTGTTTTATTTTCGCTTCCAACCAATGTTGTAGAAATCAAATTGTTAGCACAGCATGGGAAAGCTTGACTAAAAGTAAAATTCAGTTCTCACTGAAAAAATTTTAAAGCAAATTTACAAAAACATTTATTTATTTTTAATATAATTTATTGTCAAATTATTTTCCATACAACCCCCAGTCCTCATCCCTACAAGTGTCCTCCTCAATACCCACCACCCACTTTCCCCTCTCCCCCACCCCCTATCGACCCTCAGTTTGTTCTCAGTATTCAAGAGTCTAAAGAGTCAAGCTCTTAAGAACACTAGCAAGTGCTTTGGCCGTCATATAAATAGTTAACACTGAATTAAAACTATTGTTTTGGTAAATTGGTCCTGTTAGATCTAATACATTTAGAAATGGTAAAATCTTGCTGTTTTATTTGGTACATAGCCTATCTCCTTTTGTAGACACCAAATTTCTTAGTCCAGGGTTTGGGTCTAAAACACTGATGGATAGTGACACAGTATCTTTAGAATAATAAGGGTCCTCTTGAAGCTACTGTTCCCAGTCAAATCAATGTATTTTTAGAATGAATTCTTATAAAAGATACTGGAAGAAGGACTATTTCTTTTGGAAATGGATTTCAAAAATATTTGGGGGAAATATTCCCAATTTTGTTTATCTACCAAAATGACCCCAAATCAAACCGTCAAATCTCACTATCCCCAGCCAGTGTTCTATCTATCCCAAGTGTTAGAGACTTGAAAGTTACATATTTAACTGGCCTTGAAACTCTTAACACAGTTCAATTTAGAGCCAAATTTTCAGCATGCCTTTCTTACAGTAACGACATGAGATTGTTTTAAGACTATCATGGAAGCTTTCTGCTTTCCCACCTTTATTTGGAATTGAGAATCAAAGGCTCTTAAGTTACTGTTGTTGTTGTTGTTATTATCATTATTATTATTATTATTATTGTTATCATTACTCTCATTATTATTTTGCAAAGTTCTCCAGCACAGAGACAGACCTTCTACACTACAGCTTTGCAATCAGTATAATTTTCATGTTGCTTATACTTGATTGAATCAACACTTGATCACAAGAGTATTTGCTCTCCATTTGTCCTCTAACTCAGCGTACCCATTTGGAGTCAGTTTCAAAGGCTTGCAGCCTGTGTAGTTTCATAGTACTTTATACTTACTAGGACTTAATACTTGTTTTAATGTTCTGTTATTATTATCTTGAAATTGTTAATGAATTTAAAACAAAAGGGGCTGCCATTTTCATTTTTCATTAAGGGCTGAAAATTATGTAGCCAGTTAGCCACAAACAGTGATAATTATTATCACTGTTTCACTTTACCCAGCGAGGATATCATCCACGTGTTCAACTAATATATGATGAATCTGTGTCCAGAATTCCATCTGAGCTTGTGGTTCCCGGTAGTTCATTTTCAAACAACTACCCCATCTTTTGCAATCTTGTCCATCCGCATGGTTATGTAGAAAGAATCTCAATGAAGAGATGATAAATGTGGGAGCAGACTTTAGGAAAGTGACAAGGAGGATTGAGTTTTCTTAAAATTGATGATAACGAGAGGAGTCTTCCATCAATGAAGGGTAGTCATGGAAGCACACTGTTAGAACCACAGCTGAAACAAGCATGGGTTGGAGGAAGAAAAATCTGATCTCTCTCATTAACAAAACCCAACTAGAAGCCTGCCTGTAAATGAATCCAGAAAATGCCATTAATAGTTGGCAGACAATCAGGGCAGAGCTTTGAAAATGGATCTTGTGGGTAAAGGCAACAGAAAAAAAAATCACACAAAATAAAACTTTAAATTAATCATTTCTGAAATCCCTGTCTGCCCAACATATTTGGAACCTTATAGCCTAGAAGAGCTAGTTAGCATGGAAGAGCTATAAGACGTATAATGAAGAGAAATAAAATGTGAGTAATTATTATTAAAATAGTAGTTTTAATCCAGGATTTGGTATTTACTATGTTGGTCCAAGCACTGGAGAGTTTATTTGAGGGTTTGATTCTTTAGCATATTGAAGCCAGGAAAAAACATTAACCTACAATGAGTGACACTAAGATTCTGGTAGTAAAAGGAACACTTCATAAAACCTATGTATGACACCTTTTAATTTATTGGAGTTCTGTGTATTTTTTGGTGTGTATCAAAGGATCATTGGCTTATATACGTTATTTTACTTCATGTCAAAAATACGTTTATCCTTTTGTTGTATTCTAGCAATTTAAGTATCCGTTTAATTCTTTCTGCGTGTGTGTGTTTAATGTAATTAATTGTCAAGTTGGCTAACATGCAGTGTATAGAGTATGCTCTTGGTTTTGGGGGTAATTATATAGTATCTCCATGAGATTCTCTAGGAGCATATCAGTAACATAGTTGTTGCACAATCTTTGAATTTAGGTTCTCTGAAGACTTTCACTGTAAGTTTTCTGCTAAAAGTTTTAGCACTAAAACAAAGTAGTATACAAATTTGTTTTGTTTGGTTTGTAATAAAAAGGAACCACAACTGTCCATTCAAACCTTGACACAAATATTATAGGGACGAGTGTTTGAGATATTCTTTATGTCTTTGGGTTTTCAGAATTACACTGCTGTTATTTCTGGGAAATGTGTTCATAAAAAGAAGTAAAAATAAGGGTGATTAAGTTTTTATTTATTTGTATTATTTTATTTTCCAATGTTATTAGTACCATGAAAGAGTCGTATTCACAGAATTGATTTTTCAGTGGTTGAATCAAATGTAGATAATTTAAATCTAAAAAACAAACAAACAAAAAAGGCTGTTCAAGTCTTAGGCAGATAGAGGGGGAGGGGAACGAAGTATTCAGTTTTATGAAGAGTCAAACATATATCTAATGTCATAATTCTGCTAAAATTTATGCCTTAACAAAATAACTCAACCCCAAATGCCCTCAAACACAGACTGCAATTTTCTCCACTGTAAAATGGCACTTACTGTTAATAAATTGAGTAATAAAATTTATACTGGGAAATATTACAAGTAAATATAGGCAGTTCCCTACTATTTAGATTCATTAAAACTGGAAGCATATAAAATGGAAAAAAGGAATTAGAAATTAATTAATGTGAAATAAAACCAACCTCATTTTGAAATCACCTTAAGAATGAATCTATGAGAGAATCCAGGGTGCATGTGCATTTATAGATCTTCATTATGGTCTGATTTAAAAAGACTCCCCTAAAATTCACTGAGTTCTTATCTCCCTACTGCTCAAGTAGGTAGCAAATAAGGAACTTATGAAAGATCATTACATCTGTCCCGCAATGAGAGCATTGCAAAGCCTAAGAAACACTTCTGGCAGAAGCACGGTACCTACTGCCTGCCTATCCTATACAATCACAAAAGAAATATGGCAGCCATCATTGAAGACAAAATTACTACCCTCAATTCTTTTAGAAAGGAAAAGAAAGTTACAAATGAGTGACTATTGCAGAAACGTGGAGGGCAGACGTAAACAAGAACTGACACACCAGAAAGAAAAGAGATAATGGTTCTAAGAATAAGATTTGTTGAGGCTCCTGGGTAGCTCAGTTGGTTAAGCGTTGAACTTTGGCTCAGGTCATGATCCGCTGGTTTGGTTAGTGAGGTCCAGCCCTGCCCCTCTGAGTTCCAGCCCAGATTGGGGCTCTGTGCTGACAGCTAGGAGACTAGAGCCTGCTTTGGATGCTGGGTCTCTCTCTCACTGCCGCCCCTGCACCTGCTACCAAGAAAAAAAAAAAAAAAGAATAAGATTTGTTTTGTGCCATAGTGCTCTCGATTTGATAGTATTAGAACAGTAATGTGTGGTCCTTGCTTCTGTAAGCTAGGTTATCCATTATTTCTTCAATAACCCATTTAATAACTAATAGCCTAAGATCTGCTTTTTGCTAAGCATAACCATAGGTATAGAAATAGAACAATGAAAAATTAACCAGGATTTCTGCCCTCAGAGAACTTAGGTTAAGTAAAAGGAAGGCTATCTTTTTATTTAGCATATATAATAAATTAAAATCAATATATAAAGGATTATAAATTATATTAGCTATAGTAAGGAAGAGTTTAAATTCAGTGATAACCTAAGAAGATGATTTAGATATTTTTGCTGCCATAAAATTCAAGGCAGTAGCCCTGGTTTCTTTCTTTTTTGTAAATTGATTCAGTTCTCTCTTGAGCTTACTTATACCACTTTGCTTTTATTGTTGATTGTGGAGGTTTGTTACTTATTTCAACTACTCTTTTTGTGTAATGAAATTCTTTTGAACCCCATATAGGCCAGGCTCATACTTAATTTCAATGCATAAACTATGTTTTTAAATGAGTTTCTCCTTCAAGCAGATCTTTTTTCCTCTTCTTCAGATTTTTTTTTGTATTTTTGCAAGATCTCACATATTGACCTCCTTTTTTCTAAGACTTTGCAGCCTTTCAAAGAGTGAAGCTTAAGCACGCAATTAAGAGCAATGAAGCACAAAATTGCTCATGCAAGGAATATCATCATTTCCTTGTGCATTTGAAAATAGGAGATTGGTGCTGTCCAATCATGAGCTAACCAGTAAGGATGAGGGCACATCATCAACTGCAACCTATCATTACATTTTAACAAATTCAGCAGAGGGTTCGGTATTCCCAATTATAAACTAATAACAGCCACTCGCTGATATGCCTTTCTCCTTACTATCCATGCTTGTATTTCTGCATACGCATATCCACGCATGTTCTGTAGGATGTTTTGATGCTTTTCCCATCCATATTCTTTGTGTCACAAGACTTTTTCAAGGGAGATTAATAACATCAGAGAGCAGATTTTCAGTGTTCCAAAGATCCAGTTAAAGACCGAGGGCTATGGAAGAAAGAAGTAGGCAAGTAGCCAGCAAAGCCTTTTCAATTCCTAGTCTTCTGCAATCTGTTTAAGGTCTGCCAGATTCAATGCTAAACTGGGAGTAGAGCCCAGTCTAGACTCTGGTCCATTAGACCGTGATATTTTCCGCATTAAACAGCAGCAGCCGCAATTGCTCTTCATTTAAATGGACAATTGCATATATTCTTACTCTCTATACCCAACATTTTCTGAATATATATATATATATATATATATATATATATATATATTTCTTATTAAAAGCTTAATGTCACAATTCTGGAATATCAGGGTCTACCTTTTGCCCCTTCCACTTTCAAAGGCTGCTCTCTGGCTCACAGCCAGCTCTATTCTTGATTCCTCCATGGTTTCTTTCCATGGTTTTCACACTTTTCTTTTTCAGTCTTACAGCGACTGTGGAACTATTTTCGCTTTTTTTCCCTCAGCCATGCATGGATAATCATTGCACTATCATCTGATTATTAGAGAAGAGATGCTACAAAGGAACACTGGATTTAACATCGTAAAGCATCTTTTTTTTTACTTGTGTTACTAAATTTATGTCACTTTAGATAAATACCTTATCCTCCTCCCCCTTCTCTTTAAATATGATTATGAGAATAATTGTAATTTCCACATCTACCCAGAAGAATTGATAGAATTTAGGCCATTTGAATAAATATCAAACGGCAGGCATAAAAGCTTGTGCACATTGTAAATCGCTAAATCGTTACCACATTTATGGAGGTGATGCATACTATTAGTCAGTTTGGGTTGATTGGTATAATATTGATAATATTCCTTTTCCCTGCCTTCATATTGTTTCCACACCACCATTGATTCTTCTCCTACCCTTCTAGCCCAACAAATCCTTCAAGGTCTATTTCAAATTCCACTTCTTCCAGAAAGCTTTCCTAGGAATTCTAATCAACCTTGACCTTTTCAAATGCCAACTACCAATAAAATTTATCACATACATATTAGTTCATTTTCTAAAACTATTTAACATTTAAAAATATATTTTACTGAATACTTCAGAATAATTTTTCTAAATGTTTATTATTTTTGAGACAGAGAGAGACAGAGCATGAGTGGGGGAGGGGCAGAGAGAGAGAGAGAGACACAGAATTAGAAGCAGGCTCCAGGCTCTGAGCTGTCAGCACAGAGCCCGACGCGGGGCTCTAACTCACGGACTGTGAGATCATGACCTGAGCTGAAGTCGGATGCTCAACCGACTGAGCCACCCAGGCTCAAAAATATATGTGTTTTTACTGAAAAAGAGTGACATTGAAGGACAGCACTATTTAAGGTCTTGAGATAGATGCTTCTTCCCCAGAAAGTATAGAAGGACCTTGGACAGTCTTAGGCCAATGCCACTTATTCCTGTTAAATAATGAACAGTTTCTATTTCATTCACAGAAGAGTCCTGATTTGGATGATGATATATATATTTATTTTATCTATGTATCAACTGCACACACTAGTTACAATATCAATGGACAACATCCACCATTAGTCCCTTCAGATTTACTGGGAACTGGAGTTAGACCCCACAGTTATAATATAAGGTCAAGGAGTAACAACACCTGGATTGGTAAAAGTAGCTCAATGCATATACTGTCAGGCTATAATAACATGTACAAGGAAGGAGGAAGATGTATTTTTTTTTCTTCTTTCAAATATTGTTACAAAAAAAGAAAGATGAAATAGCCCCTTGCTAGGTAAAAGAAAGGGAGGTTAAATAGTTGGAGTAATTTTTGTAAGCATATGTGGTAGGAAAATTGTGTACAATTTTTTGGCATCCTCCTGTCTCACCTCATAGCTAGGAGAGTTTCAGGAGATAAAGACATACAGTCCATTGAGGGTGCATTTTAGACAGTTCCCAACAATTTCTGTATATGCATATATTTGTTATTAGAAGCTTAATGTCACAATTATGGAATATTAGGGCTACTCATATTAGTACTTTGCAGTACCTGAGAAGTCTTTTATAATTATGTTTATAGTTTATAATTTATGACCTTTGTGAGTTAGCAATTTTTATAGTCTATCTTGAGGAATTCAATGTCTCTGAATGTTTATTCTTATTTTTTTAATAATGACATTGAAGTGAGCGTTTGTACAATTGGAGTGGTTATTTATTATTTCTCTTGGTTCTTTTGGGTTCCAAAAACTTCAATATCATATGGTCTCTGATTTTGAAAAAGAGAATCCATAGGCCATACCCCTAATATGTGTGCTTTATTCAGGTCTGATTGCTGAATCTCTGCTATAGATAGTAGTCTAGGAACAAGAAACTTCAACGATATCAGCAAGTGGTTTGATGGTGTAAGCAGATGGTATTTACTTTGAGAAGCCTTACTCGACCTCTG
The DNA here is from genome assembly GCA_004024585.1 of Paradoxurus hermaphroditus. Classification (NCBI taxonomy): domain Eukaryota; kingdom Metazoa; phylum Chordata; class Mammalia; order Carnivora; family Viverridae; genus Paradoxurus; species Paradoxurus hermaphroditus. The sequence continues at coordinate 95,651 of PITB01004894.1, forward strand.
TGGGCGTCACTTAGGTGTCTTTATCAGTTAAGATGTTTTCCTCTGTAAGAAAAAGAAAATACGATTATAATTAGTTTTAAAAAGAAAAGTTGATAAAAGAAATCTTGTGTAAGGCAGACACAACTCACCAAGCACCAAGATCTTTCATCTCTGTGATCCATCGTCCTCTGCATTTTGACTTTCAAATTCAGGCTGATGCCCTAATGATTGCAAATGCCGCTGCAGTTCCTTATCACACTCTAGCATAACCCACTTGGCAGAAGGGAAAGAGACAGTCTGCCTTCCCCCCGTATTTTTTTTAAATCAAGAAAAAGTTTTTTTTTCTAGGTTCTCCAAAACAAATTTTATATTTATCTCAGTAGCCACAATTATATCACCTGACTTATACCTAAGTCAGTCACTTGCAAAAGGGTAAAGGGTGGTTATTATGGGCTGTGCTTAATCAATAATCCTCCCAGAAGCTGGGGACGGGATCACTTTCCCCCAACACATGGCCCCTCAGTTCCTGAAGAGAAGCCAGCCTCTAATAGCAAGGAATAAGGAGTCTGTGGTTATAGGGCAGGATGTCTATAAAATCTTCCAAATCTTCCGGTGTGCTTCTGTAGCTTGTAGCTTGTAGACAAGCTTACTTGTCTGTTTTCCGTATGTTTCCCATATGTGACTGTAATTTTCACAAAAGTAGGGATAGAGCTGCTAAATTTCATACATAAGAAGTGATCTTGTTAAAAGCAAATTAACACTGGATGTTACATTGTGACCAGTATGTCTTTCAGATGCATAATGTTTGAATGTCTGCTGCTTTGCGGGCTGCAGGAAATCTGCAAGTTCTTTTATGAATAGGCCTCTTAAGTCACAGAAGGGTAAGGCAAAACCTAATCTTTCTCTCACTTTTGCTTTTCTGAACTTCTTATTAAATTTCACCATAGTATTTCTGCATTGCATGTGTCACTTTCAGTAATATATGTAGAAAGCTAAAAGAAAAAAAGAAATAAATGCAGGTGTAGATAATGAAGAAGAGTGTTCTATTTTGTCATTCTATTGTTTCTAAACTGGGAATAGACTATGTTTCATTTGTTTTATATGTTTAATAGAAGAAGAAATGGTATCTACTTAGAGCTTACAAAAGAAAGGCTAGTATAGGAACAGAGTACTAATTAATTTTCGATCATGTGATGTTATAAAAATATCTCTGAAAGACACCTTAAGTCATTATTTTTTCTGTTTTGAAACAAATGAAGTCATCTTGGATGCTAATTTCCAAATTAACTTTTAAAAATAAGTTTTAGTTTTTATAAAGGCACTAAAATTAGGTGAAAATCAGTGGAGTATATGTAGGTCACATACATCTAGAAAATTAAAGATGCAATATTCTAGAGAAAATTATGTTTTAGTTTCCTGTGAAAAATGAAAATAGAACTTTTATTCATACAACTACACAAAAAAGCATATGATGAGAAATAAATTGAATTTAATCATTCGAATAAATTGATTTATATATCCTATTTAGACATATATATATAGATATGGATATTGGCTTTCGGGAGGCATATTCTTCACTCTAGAAAAGGGTTTGTAAACAGTAGCACTATTGACTGACATTTTGGGCTGGATAATAATTTTTTGCAGAGTTCTCTTATCCATTACACAATGTTTAGCTACATCCCTGGCTTCTACTCACTAGATACTGGTAGTACCCTCCCAGTTGTGACAATCAAAAATGTCTTCAAACATTGCCAAATTTCCCAAAAAGGAAAAATTTCCCTCCAGGTGAGAAATGCTACTTTAGAATAGCACAAGATAAAACTTTACATATTAAACATAGAATAAAAAGAAAGGTTTGATATGTCTGGTGGTTTTGAATTAGGTGATCGATACCATGTTCCTTGGGACTTGAAGAAAGACTTGATTTGTTTGAATGATACCATCTTGGTCTCTTTTCTGTAAGATCATTTATCAGGTCATTTACCCTCTCGTTACTATAATAAAAGAAAGAAAGAAAACTCACCAATCCAACAAACGTTCAGGAAGTAATTGTTCTTCATGAACTAGCTCACTAAATTTTTGAATAAGAAATGTGTCCATTTCCTCTAAAATTGGTTATCTATAAGTGGGAAAGTAACAGCTATCTATAAGTGGGAAATATAACAGCTGGAATATTATAACAGAAAAAGAATGCACAAAGCAGTTGAGGAACTCAGATGAGAAGTTAAATAAATTTTCTCAAAGGGTTCAGGAAACTTTTTCCATAAGATGCGATGTTTGAAATGGATTTTAAAGGAGATAAAAATTCCAGAAGATGAGATAAACTTTAAAACATATGGTGCATACTTGTGAACTCCAACTTATTCACAAAACTAGAGCAAGGAAACATCAAGAGGGGGCGGTTACAGTGGAGGCCAGTGTGGAAAACGGAGCTGAACGATGAGAGGTTCATGTACCAAAATAATTAGACTCTTTCCCTGTATGTGTTAAACAGTTCAATGATGTCATTAAAAATATAATTGAGAAATGCTACTGTGATCATCCATGAACATTTAAATATAAAGTGAGGAGGGACGAAGGCAAGGCAAACTAATACTAAATGATGAGAGAGATGATGAATACTCAAAACAGTAGAGGTAAAGAACACAATAGTTAAAGTGTGTTAAAGTGCTATAAATAAAATTTTAAAGGTAAATCAAAAGGAAGTAGATGCACAGGTTTTAAGACAAAAATGGCTTTAATGTTTTGCTGTGAGTCAACTGGAACATCCTGATGCTATTAAGCAAAGGTGGTACATACAAGAATAAAAAAAAAATATTGTGGGGGAGTGATTAACAAATTCTGATTTTTATCAAAAACCGCATGGAATATCTGTAAAGAAGTGTTAAGTTTGTAGAAAACAGTTGTAGTGCTCACCAGTGAGCCCAAATATGAGCTACAAATATGAAGACAGCTCCTCAGTGACTGTAGCATCACAAGAAAGAAGTTCAAGTTTAGAATATTGGAGAAGATCCAAGATTTATGAGGAGAATATACCAACAGGAATCTGAAAAGAAGATAGGCAATAATACTTCCGTGTGGTAAAAGAACCATAAAGACTTCTCATAGAAAGAAAGGTAGAGGACGGTTTCAATGAAAACATTTTTAAAAATTGCTTGGGCTCCATGCTTCACATGCTACAATACATAAAACAGTATAAGGGTATAAGAATACCTTCTGAATGTGCTAGCTTAAAATCATTGGTGACCTCAGTGCAGCAGGTACAGTAGGAAGGTGAGAGCTGAATCGAGATACCTAAAGATATAGAAGAGAAAGAAGGATTCAAGAGCATTTATAGAAGGGAAACGTGGTAGGCAGAATAATGGCCACCTAAAAATGCCCACCTTGTAATGCCCAGTCCTGTAATATATGAGGTTGTATAGCAAGGGAGAATCAAGGTTTCCTATGGAATTAAATTAGCTGACCTTAAAAGGGAGTGAGTAGCCTGGATCAGATCACAGGCGTTCACAATCTAAAGACGAGGGTCATTAAAATTAAGATGAGAGACAGGAAAAAGAGGTTAGAATAGGGAGAGATGTAATCATGGAAGAATGGTCAGAGAGATTTATCATTGCTAGCTTTGAAGATAGAGGTACGATGCCACAAACCAGGAAGCATGGGAGGTCTCTAGAAACTGGAAAATACAAGGTGGACCTGCCCCATCTCTTCATCTTGCTACCACAGCAGTGAAATCTGTATTGGACTTCTAACCTATATAACTGTAAAATAATAAGTTTTCATTGTTTTAAGCCACCAAGTTTGTGGTATTTAATAATAAAAGCAATAGAAAACTAATTCAGAAAATGTGGCAGGAAGAAACACATTTTTTTAATTGGGCTATTTCTTTATCTATTTAACAAATATTTACTAAGCAATTCTACCACTTTGAGAAATAGTTGTGAATGAAACATACGAAAATGCCCCCCGTAGGATTTCACATTCAATGAATAAGTTAGAAGAGTATATGGCATATAGGTATTGATAATACTAAGGAGAAACAAACAAACAAACAAACAAACAAACAAAAAAAAAACAGGAAAATACGACTAGTCATGATGAGGTGGAAGAGTTGTGATTTTAAGTGAACTTGCCAAGTCTTCATTGAAAAATGGATATTTGAACAAAGACCTGAAGCAATAAAACAAGGGGTTCATGTGTCTGGGATAAGAACAAATCAGGCGAGAACAAGGACAGTAGCAAAATCACGTCTGTGTTGAGGGGCAGCTGGAGTCAGTCATGCGACCTAAGCAGCACATAGAAAGGTTTTACAGATCACAGTAGTAATGACTTTGGCTTTTATCCCGATGGAGAATGGAATCCATTATATTCTTTTAAGTAGAGGATGCGATTTGACTTGCATTTTAAAGGATTGCTCTCAATATGGCTTAAAAATATACTATCAAGAGTATAAAAGACCAATAGTCTTTCAATCAAGAGTTGAAACAGACCAATTGGCAAACATATTCCATAATCTGGGTAGGAGATAATTGTGGCTTGTATCTAGAATTTAGGAGTGGTCATGGGAGGAGTTACTGAATTTGGGGGAAAAATTAAACATAGAACCTCTTGAATTGGAGGTAGAATATGAGAGAAATAGGAGAGTTGAGGATGATTTCACAGGGCAAGTGTATTTAAGGACACTCGTGGTAACACTCAGCCTCTAGGGAAAGATGGGAAGATAAGGAAGGATCTTACAAATATAGAATCAGACTGAATCAATAATAATAATCACAAGTTACATTTAGATAACTTTCAAATACTTAAGCTCATTTGATAATTATAAACACCGTGTGGTATTATTTATAATTATTATCCTTATTTTACAAATGAATATAAGAGATCAATGGAGGTTGATTGGACTTTATCAAAACCATCAGTATGGAGTAAAGACTTCATGGTGCCAGTAAACCTCTTTCAGATGGTGATGATTATGCTTAATAATGTCTGTTTTGTAATGAACTATTGGGACTTCATCAAGACAAAAAGCTTCTGCACAGTAAAGGAAACAATCAACAAGACTAAATGGCAACCTATGGAATGGAAGAAGATATTTGCAAATGACAAATCTGATAAAGCATTAGTATCCAAAATTGATATAGAACATATCAAACTCAACACCCCAAAAAAAAACCAAATAATCCAGTTAAGAAATGGGCTGAAGACATGAATAGACACTTTTCCAAAGACACCCAGATGGCCAATAGGCACAGGAAAAGATATTCAACATCACTCATCATCAGGGAAATACAAATCAAAACCACAAGGAGACACCAACTCACCCCTGTCAGAATGGCTAAAATTAACACAAGAAACAACAGGTGTTGGCAAGGATGTGGAGAAAGGGGAAACTCTTGAACTGTTGGTGGGAATGCAAACTTGTGCAGCCACTCTGGAGGACAGTAGGGAGCTTCCTCAAAAAGTTAAGAATAAGACTCCCATGATCCAGCAATTAGACCACTAGGTATTTACCCAAAGGATACAAAACTACAGATTCAATGGGGTACATGCACTGTGATTTTCATAGCTGTTTTATCAATAATAGCCAAACTATGGAGAGAACTCAAAATATAAATCAACTGATGAATGTATAAAGATGAGATGGGATATATGTATATATATATATTACTCAACCTTCAAAAATAATGGAATCTTCCCATTTGCAATGATGTGGATGGAGCTAGAGAGTACTATGCTAGGCAAAATAAGTCAGAGAAATACAAGTACCGTATGATTCATTCATATGTGGAATTTAAGAAATAAAACTGATGAATATAGTGACGGGGAAAAAAGAGAGAGGGAAACAAACCATGAGGGACTCTTAGAGGTAGAGAACAAACTGAGGGTTGATGGAAGGAGGTAGGTGGGGAATGGGGTAAACAGGAGATGGAGATTAAGGACGGCACTTATTATGATTAGTCTGGGTGTTGTATGTAAATGATGAATCACTGAATTCTATGCATGAAACCAATATTGCACTGTATGTTAATTAACTAGAATTTAAATTAAAATTTTTAGAAAATGAGCGTCTGTTTTGTAACCCTTCTATCAGTCTTTCCATTTAGGGACCTAGTACCTCACTGAGTAAATTGGAAAAAAAAAGACTTTTAGGCAAAAATTACATTGAGACTTTCTTTAAGTCTATGTGTGTGTATATATATATATATATGTATACATATATATATACATATATATATATGGAATATTAGAGCTGCAAGAATTATAGAAAGATTGAAAAATAAGATATTTCCTACTTCAGATAGACTCAACTTTAAATATTTTTCAATATGTTGCTTTTCAACAGGCCTTGAATAGAGAGGAAACATAAAGCATTACAAAGCTTATCAAATTTTAAGCTATAATATTCCAAATATCATTTAGTAATTGTAAATTTTTTTGTGAAATCTGCAGTTGGAATATTTACTGTGAAAAATATTACATTCTACATGAAAAATTAAATTTTAACACGATGGCATACTTGGGCTGTATTTGTGATTATGATGATGACTTTAGGAGTCTGGACAAAAGTAGTCTCTTCTGGGATGCTTCATCGTTTGAGATACATGGATATTTCAATGAGTTGATAAAAAGAAAATGGGACAAAAGTAGAAACTGGAATGAGAAGAGTCCAATGTAAGACGCTATTTCCAGGATAGTTATGAAAAGATACTTCAATTTGTAAAACGGGAAACCTTATTCTTAAATTGTAGGACCATTTTTCTTAGGAAAGCTGCTTTGCTATTCTGAGTATTCTTGGCTTCTCTTGAAAAGGAGTTATATAAATGGTAGACATTACTTCCTCATGGTGTATTTCATTGTCTGGTGAATTCATTATCCCTGCATTTTATTAAGATAAAATTTATAAACAAAAATAATGAATGGCAAAAAAATACCACTTAGCTCATTAAATTAAATTTAAAAAATAAGTGTTTCAGAAGAGATTTTAAATTTCAAATCATTTTTAAAGGAAGTCTGAATTTTCAATTAACAAATATAGGTTTAAATGGTTAAAAGGCAATTCTTAAGTCCAAGAAATCAATTGATATATGCTTCATTTAACTTTTGCACTAGAATTTCTGCATTTGAAAAAGCTTTTTTTATGTAGATATGAAATATATTGTTTATATGCAGTAGGTATTATGTATGTGTTTATAAATACATCTTATATGTGTATGTTTCTATAGATATGTAAAATTAATTTGGAACCCATCTGGAACCGATTGACCTAAAGGGGCCTGTGAGTTCATGAAAACAAACAAAATCTTGGTGGTTTATGTATAGTTACCAATTTAGTGGAATAGAAACTCCGCTTGGTCTTCAATCCCTGAGTTCCACAAGGTGTGAAACTGTACACTATGTTAGTCACATACAGTTCTGTCCTGTATTAGTCTTATGAATGATATAGGCTTGAAATAGATGGATAATTTTTCATTCTCTTTAGGGTATATTTTAAATGAAATTTTCAAGCCACTGTATATCTTTCCATCTGTAGTGGCTTTCTTATTTTGAACTTGTGGCTATTCCTGGTTTGAAAGCAGAGGAGGATGTGGGACCTGCCCTAATAATATAGACTGACCTAATTATAAATGGTTTTTGGCTCATTACAAATGTAATTTACCTTAAATTTAATGAATAAGGTGTTCTTTTATTTAGTGGTTAATCGTTTGGATAATGATATAACCTCGTAAAATTGGGGGACAGGGAACAGTAGGAAACATAGTCTTCCTCAGATAATAAATAAAGCAGACACCTGGTATTGGGTAGAGTATATTGCAGGATTAAGTTGAAGATTAATTCACAAGCAAGTCAATACATTGAAACTGAAATTACAAGCCTAGAAACAAGTTAACATCTCATTTTAGACTATTTGGGCTAATAGAAAAATGGAAACCAGAAGTCTATCTGCAGAATAAATTAAAAAGCCCAAAGTTACAAAAAGCTTTCAATAAAAATATTGAGAAGGTTGTTGGGGGGATGGGTGAAACAAAGAGGGTTAAGAGGTGTAAACCCCCACTTATAAAATAAGTCACAGAGATAAATAAACAAGAAAAAAATTAAAAACGTGACTGATAATAATAATAGCAAAAGTTTTATTTTATGTTCCTGGGCTTGTCTGTGTGTGTGTGCATCTGGCTATCTATGTGCATATCTGTATCAGTACGTGTATACACGTATACATCTTAACTCTTAATTTGCACAATAACTCTGTATAACAGGTATTATTATCTAACTTTACAAGTGAGAAAAATTAAAGTTTGTTACTTTTTACAGAGTGGTACTACATAATTCAAATCACATAGTTAAAGCAAGGAGAGTTCAAACTTAGACTGCCTTCAAATCTGACCACCATGCATACTGCCTTTCCTATATGAACAACAGGAAGGTCATCTTAGAACTTCAGGCCTTTTGGTTCCAAACCTAGCTATCATGTAATTCTCTTGAACCAGCATGTTAACATCCCAGATAAGCAGAAAAAATCCAGACTGAATGGCATCGTGGATTCAACAACCAATGATCCCATTCTACTGATTGAAAGTTTTCAAAAGTTCTTCACTGACTGGGAACTGAAAGTTTACATCAGAACATCACTGAATACTTTTAGAGCTTGGATATTTGTGAATTCAACAGCTATCATTGATTGGCTATCATGTGCCTGAAATTAGATTTATTTCTCAGAGATGGAAAATGTTTAAAAATGTTCTTAGATTAAAAAAGAGATTATTTCCCAGGAAGAAGAAGACATGTAAACAACAAATTAAAATGTCATAAGAATTTCTGCAAAGGTACTATGCACAAATGACAATGAAAATTAAGACAATTAACACACGAATCTACCAGAGTGTCAGAAAATGCTTCACATGGGAAAGTTATTGAGACTTGAAAAATAGGTAACCTTTTCCTTGGCTCTGAAGCTGTTTACCAGTAGGGATTGTCATGAAAATTTGTGTATATATACATATATATATATATACACACACATATATATATAATATGTGTGTATGTATGTGTATATATATATATAAAATATTCTGAATATGCATCTGTTATATGTGTGTATATATTTACTTATATTTAAATATATGTTCATGACAAATATTTATATGTATAAATATTCATGGTGTATATTCATGATATATATTTATATACAAATATTCATGATAAATATTTATATATATTCATTATATATAGTCCAATCTTCAGTACTTCTACATCCTGATTATTTTTTATTGAAGTGTACATAGTGTGATCAAGCCTACATGTTATGCTATGCTCCCACAAGTATAGCTATATCTGTCACCATATGTGCTATTCTAATACTATTGACTATATTTCCAATGCTGTATTTTTTATTCCTATGATGTATTCATTCCATAACTGGAAGCCTGTACCTCCCACTCCTCTTCACCTCTTTGCCCCATCCTCCCAACTCCATGTTCCTCTGATAATTCAGTTATGTTCTCTGTATTTATGGGTCTGTTTCTGTTTTTGTTTATTCATTTGTTTTGATTTTTTAAATTCTATGTATAAGTGAAATAAAATGATATTTGTCTTTGACTTATTTCACTTAGCATAATAGCTTCTAAGTCTATCTATGTTGTCAAAAATGGCAAGATCTCTCTTCTTTATCAGCTGAGTAATATTAAATTGTATATGTGTATGTATGTGTATGTGTTATGTGTATTTACATACCACACCTTCTTGATCCACTCATCTATGGATGAATACTTGGGTTGTTTCCATATCTTGGCTATCGTAAAATAATAAAGGTGCATATATCTTTTTGAATTGGTGTATGTTTTCATTGGTTAAATATCCAGGGGGGAAACTGGATCATATGGCATTTCTATGTTTAATTTTTTGAGGAAACTCCATACTGTTTTCCATAGTGGTTGAACCAATATTTATGTCCATAAGCAGTACACAAGAGCTCCTTTTTCTTCATATCCTTGCCAACACTTGTTATTTCTTGTCTTTTTGAATCTAGCCATTCTTACAGGTGTAAGGTGATCTCATTGTGATTTTGATTTGCATTTCCCTTATGATCAGTGATGTTGAGCATCTTTTCTTATGTCTGTTGTTCATCTGTATGTCTTCTTTGGAATTATGTCTATTCAGGTCCTTTGCCCATTTTTAATTCAGATTGCTTGGGATCTATTGATATGGTATAAGTTCTTTATATATTTTGAATATTCACCTCTTGTTTGATATATCATTTGTGAATATTGGCTACCATTCAGTAGGTTGTTATTTTGTTGGTTTCCTTCACTGTTCATAGGTCCTATTTATTAGGAGAATATTCAGTATTCAGTTGACAGGGCAAAAGTTATGGACAGAATAGCAATTGTGTTTAGAAATATGGGTTACATTCACACCATAAAGTGTC